>CM040741.1:10922500-10997500 GCA_022829145.1 Albula goreensis
ATTGCTTAATTGTGTTCTATAATGTTATTCTGTATCAGATTCTTTCACTGATTTGTTTGCCTATTGTTAACAATCATAACCTTGGGACTGTCTCCATGGTATTGCACATGACACAGTAGTTAGTTCACATCCAATCTTCTTGCCAACAACAGCCCGTAGTATCACACTATGAAACTATTACAAACTATATTGGTTGATAGCTCCTCAAGGGCCTAGTTTCCTTTCCACACAAAGTTCACCGTAGCACAGGTATTCTGTAATGCACTGATGACACTGTCAATTTCCTGCAGTATCACAAAAATATGAGGAGGCTGTCTTACATCAGTGGACTCTTTCCCTCCTCCATCGATCCACGAGGATGCTGCCAATCTTGTCATCCAGTTTCATTGAGATAACATCCTTTCTGGCCATGCCAGCATGGTAGATGGCGCAAACCCCTTCAACGCAGCACCCCATGCCACTTCTCCTCTCCTTCCGGTGAGCTGGTGCTGCCTATTCGTTTACAAAGCTTGAAATTACGACGGCGCGATCATTAACGTAATGATGATATTGCCCTGCGTCGCTGGAAGCTACGCAGCCCATCTGTTTCAACAGCCACCATGTCAGTCGGTCGCTTTTGGCGGATTCATCGGCTGTAATGAATGCGGGGCCCAGCGTGCACCTTGTCCCCGTTATGACATAAGCGCTTGCTTTAATACGTACGCAAAAGCAAAATTAAATTAATCAATGAGCACAAACACGTAATAGTCTGTCCGGTAAGATGAATGGGGGATATAAACGCTCAAGCCATTGTCGGGTGGCATCGCAAACCCATCTTGTGTGTTGTTATTTTTCAATCGGAGAAGGCAGCTTTTAAATTTGAAAGCCGTGACAAGTTGGGAGACGTGCCACAGGGCCTTCATCCATAATACTAATAAAACCCCATAACGCTGGTGAAGCATTGCAGCTGGGAGGGATGGCTACGCACAGACAGGTGTGGTGACAGCCATGCGTTCCCTATCTCCGAATGGAGCCGGCACAGATAGCTATCACGCCCCGACAAAGGGAACAGAATGTATGACAATTGTTCATTATCATTGTGAATAGATTTTGCAGGGCTCTTCGCTTATAACTGCACTGCTGCCTACTGCATATCAAAAGGCATTTTCCTAGGGGCCAAATTGAGAGGAGAGCATCTCTCTCCTTTGCTCTCACCCCAGTGGAAACAGTGACACCTCAAGTGGCTATTAGTCTTGTTGTGTGTGAGAGACAGAGGAGAGAGAGAGAGAGAGAGAGAGAGAGAGAGAGAGAGAGAGAGAGAGAGAGTGGGGGAGGGAGAAAGAGAGAGAGAGAGAGGGAAAGAGAGGGAGAGGGAAAATGGAGAGAGAGAAGTACAGAGAAAGAGAAATGTAGTTTGGATGACAATTGTTGCTCTATAGAGAGATTTTGGATGAGTTTGGGGGTGGGGTTGGGGGTAGGCGGTGGGGGGGGGGTATCTCACTTGCTGCAAGTGTGACTAAAATATCACCATGTGTTCTCTTCTCTACCCTTACTAATGTGTGGGGAGCTGGTGCAAATGAGACCAATGTGATTTACTTTGACCTGACCACCACAGGAAGTGGGTTTCCTATTCTCTTTAACACAGCTCAGTAATGGAAACCGTCTTTATAAATGCATTTTATATTATATTTAGTACAAAGTCCTAATACAATCCATTGAGTAAAAAAAAATCTTGCAGGTGGAAAACTACATTACGTTTGTGTTCTCTCTATAACTTCATTACAGGAGCTCAATTCCTTGACTTGAATATTACTTACAGATTTGTTTGGATATCTTCTGTTTGACAGAAATGTACAGTAAGTGACTCCATGTCTCCTCAAGCCATTCACCCATGCCAGGAAACTGTCCATTGTTTGTGATGTGTCTGACTGCAGAAGGAGGGAGATGGGCAGGCCAGCCCTCCTAAATCTGGGTACAGCATGCTCAGTTGGCCAGAAGGAGATGCAATTAAAAGCCCCCTTTTTGCTGTGTCAAATGAAACGGAGCTAAACCTTGAACAAAAACTGGAATGTGGATCCAGTGGCAAGATCTTGCAGCTAAACAACAGTTTCCATCACACAATGTGGAGGCCAGAGGACGAGGACAGAAAGAACAATCTACGTGTTTTAAAAAGACACATTTTAATAGGGAGAAAAAAAAATTGTGAAGGAGATAAAAAGTAATGAGATAGCAGTGGACATCATTTTCACAGCTACTCAAGATGATTTTTCCATATTTATTTTTTATCATTTTTCAGATCATTTTCAATACCTTACAGACACCGAAAGCAACGAACCTTTAAAACAGGTTTTGGAGAGGATAATTTATTAAAATTACTTTTACTCATTTTTTTTAATATATGCACTTTAACAATTAATAACCCAGTGCTGGATATTGCACTAAAGGCCATTAATTTGTATAAATCTGCACCATCTGACACAGGGTATTTTTTAAACTGGTCAGGAGAAAGTGAAATTATTCTCTTGCCTCAGGTTAAATATTACTTTCCCTTCTTCAAGAATTCTTTAGGTCTCACTCTGCTTGGTTTAGACCTTGTCATTGATCTTTACACTAAAACAATCTCACCATTTCTGCTTAGGGGACTGCAGGGGTGTTTTTACCTTTCTGGTCCTATTAACACCGACATTCATTATATGAAAACTCAAGGCCCGCTTTAAGGGTGCGCAGTGAGTCTGTATCGTCTGAGCTGAGAATCTGGAGGAATTTTCTATTTATTTATTTACTGTTTTTCTGCATATGTTTGGATGGGAGACTTGTTTGTCTGCCCTGTTTATTTGGAGAACTGTCCAGTAAAATCATAGTACCAGTTGATGGTCTTGGCATTACCCTGGCTTTGATTGTATTCCTCCTCATTTTAAATAATTAATCTAAGTAACAAGGCAGTCCTACTCTTTGCACTGGTGTTAATGTGGTATGGAGCACTGCTCAGTATTCAAAACTTCTGTTATACTTTCATGCAGTAGGTATGCGCGGCTCCAGCATGTTTATACCCGTGTTTAGTCTGAACATCCTGCGTGCATCTGTGAAGCTATCCGTCCTTTCAGAATGTCTCATTTTGCCGTTTGCACCTCATACACTATCTTCCACCTGAGGCATTTCAATTTCAAATCCTCGCCGATGATATTTTCTGTCTAAATTGCTAATCTGGTGGGGTGAATTGACTTTCTGTGTGGCACCATTTTGAAAGAAACCAGAGCTTTGTCTTTTTGTGTTTGCATGTTAAATCACGCAAAATTATCTACAATCATGAAATACAGCTTTTAAGATCCCACGTTCTCTCTATACTGTGTATAATGAGTATTTATTTGAAAGAAGAACCCTAAAAAAATCACAGTAATATTTCGTGTTAGGATATGAAGCTATCCAAACAGTATCATTATAATAAGCACAAGACCCCAAATTAATGCACAGACTCCAAATGTATTCGTCAAATTATGTTTTTTCCCTTTTTTCCTCCTTTTTTTCTTTACCCCATCCCTTTCTCCTCCTCTAGTGGTACTTTTAAGTTCAGAGACTGAGAGCATGTCTTCATTAGGAACATTAACATTCACGGACTGTAGTAAATTCTGACAGTGAAAAGGTCCCTGTAACCTTTAGTTGTGCAGAAATTTACTTCCCAAGAAAATTACAGCTGGCACTGTCTTAATTAATGCTCGCTTTCTTTCTGAAATCCGCGGGCTTGTCAGTAAAAAGAGGCAGGGAGAAGGAGGGAGGTAAAAAAAGGAGAAGAGTATAAATGGCCTGATGCAAGGGCCATGCGAATGAAAGGAAGGAGGGAAAGTAAGGCCGAGATTTCACAGTATTGCTCTGTTTGTTGCAGAGTACCCCATTGTGCTGCAGTAAGTAGATTCAGATCTATTTCTCCTCCTTTTTTTCTTCCAAAGTGCTATAAAAATGGGAGCTATTGTGAAAACTAATACATATTTTATCCTTTGCTATCTCTTGGGTGCACATTGTGTCCCTGGGCCTACAGTGGAAACGTAGTATCCATCTTGAGCTGGGGTTCGGCTCAGACGCTGATTAGGTCACAAACAAATTAGAATAATACAAACACACGAGCATGTGGAGAAAGAATGGCAAGCCGATTACATGTGCTCATAGCATGACACCACCACTAGTGGATTTGTATTCGCATTTTCTTCATTTTTCCTCCTTCCATTTTTATATGTTTTTTTTGGTGTGGGCAAAACCTTTCTAATTGTAGGATATGCTCAACTTCCATCTCTACTGCAAAATGAAACTGTGAGGCTTTGATCATTTAACATCACCAGAGGGAAAGTGTGGCGTTTCATTTTTTTATTTATTTTTTTTTCCCATACGCTAATTAGGGATGTGACTCACTCCTTTGATAGACAAATGTCAGGAGATTCTCATGTGGGTTATTAATTGTTGAAATGAAAGCCAGGGGGAGAATCCAAGCAATGTGCAGACATCTCTGTCTCTCTCGCAGACCGACCGGTCTCCATCCTCTTAACTTTAGGCCTAGGAAAATTAAATAAGCAAGATACTGTCTTCTGCTCTAATTTCTCAAGGTTTGACAATGCTTATTATTGTCTGTTCCTAAATCGGCCCACAAAGACAATGTTGACCTAATCAAAACATACCCAAACAGGGTTTTCTTAAACATTTTATTAATAAATAAATAAAGAATTTTATTTTTACTGTGTAAAAGATACGTGCATTACTTTAAACATAATCAAAGAGTAACATCTTAGTATGTATTAATGTGCAATTATATATTTTTGTTGAATTATATGAATGGAATTTTATGTTTAAAACTGTAATGATCCATTTTAAACACTCAAAACTATCCCTGATGTTTATTATGAAGAAAACATAATGAAAATTATATTTTACAATCATTATTAGATAATTATATAACTACGATGTTACCCTGAATATTAACATTCAAGAGGAAGTGAAATTGTAGCTTACATATTCAAAATAAACAGCTAATGGGATACATTGGAAAAAAAATGTATCATGTGGAAAACATATATTCTTTTGTCTAATTTGTAAAGAAATCCTCAAAAAGTGGGGTGTGGAGATATTTTAAGTTGCAGCATATCTTCGTAACCATCGGTTTGATCTCATAATGAGATAAAACTATAAGATCAATTACATTAATTAAGAGATAGAGAGCCTATTATCTAAATATTACATATCAAGCCCCAAGTCAACCAATTAAAACAGCCCTTTAATGAGCATCAGACCACAGTATTATGTCTGTCCTCCAGCACAAACAACCACTCCTGGACAGACGCAGTGTTGACAAGCAAACACAAGGAACCAGCGTGACACTGCCTCGGAGTTCTACGCAAAACTGTCACAGTCTCACATGCATCTCCACCATCTGACATTTTTTGATAAATAAATAATTAAAGAAAACAGATTGTGCTTTCGGATGTGCAAACAAAAAAAAAATATATGTAACACTTCGTTATTCTGTATCTTTTCATAAAACACAATGTATATGCCTGTGATTTACAGTGTTATGTTATATATTTCATTCATATATTTTATTAAAAATGGATCTGACACTATATAAAGACATACAGGTTTTTCCAAACAAGTAGTAAATAATAAAGTCATAAGATTCTTAGGATGTACAGATGTGAGACTGGAGCCATACCACAATATCCCTGTTATTTCCGCTTGTTAATTGAAACCATGGGCATCTCACAGTTACATAAAGCTGAGCCTCTTTCCTTTATGTTTTTTTTCTTGGAATGCAGGAGAAAGCATAAGAAACCCACAGTATCCAACACGATGATGTACTGCAGTTGATTTCAGGATTCCAATTTGTAATTTTCCGGGAGCAGAGGTAGGGCTCCAACAATTGATCAAATTGAGAAGCAACTTGAGCAACCTTTTTTTCCCCTTTCCTGCCCAAAGACCCTTTTTAAATATTCAGGTAGATTTATGAATGGTTACCATCTCCAATCTATTTATATCTCTTATATTGACAGAAATACATTTATAAAGAGTCAGGGGGAGGGATTTAATTTCGGGTTCTTAAAGTGCGACTGGGAGGTTTGGAGGAGAGACTGATTAGGTGACCAGGATTCAGATTAATACATTTTCAAAAATAGTAGACATGGATTTATTCTATTTTTTTTTTCCTTTTTTAGAATCTGCCTCCATGCAGCCACAAATACTACAGTTATTAAACCCAGGATTCATAGAGTGCGTTGCATGATAAATCATCATATTTAGCAACAACTTGGTAAAATTGAAGTATAACTGAAAAAAAGGAACAACAGTTTTGTGGTCAAGTTTAATTAAGAAATATTGTTTTTGCACATAATTATTCATTTATTCATAGATCCAGTGTGCAGCCAATAATGCAGAATTTGTCCCAGCAACTATCTCCCAGGAAGGCAATGATGCCCATGGAACAGTTCTCCCCGGTGCCAAATTTCCCAAAGTTCCCCCGTTCAGCGAGGGCTTTTCGGCTCACGTTAAGTGAAGGCATTAATCCCAGCACTTCAGAGTCCCGCGACTCAGGGGAAGGTGCCATTTCGATTGGATTATTTAGGAAGGACAAAGTGTTTTTGTTGATGAAGGGTCTGGTGAAATCCGGGGAGAGAGAAATCAATCTGCGACAGAGACCCAGGAGCATTGATCACCGAGCGCATTGACTATTTCTACTTGTTTAGTTATCCGAATGACTGGGCGAAATGAGGCTCTTGTTATGGTTTTAAGGCCTTTTTTTCCCTTTATTGGCAACCATGGCTAGCCCATGATTAATCACACATTCAAAGTTGTAGCTCTGTGAAAATTGACAAAGTTTTGAGCTCCAGCCCCAGATAACCAGAGGCATGTCAAGGTAATATTTTTAATTTAATTTCCCACATGTTTTCAGAGTATGAAAAAATACCTTATTTCTTGTATTTTACCACAGAATCGGGAGCCACAAGGCACTCAAATAAGGGGATCTCATTATTGTGTGAAGCTGTTTGTCCAGGATCCCTTTTCTTACACCTTGTTAGAGATGTCCAGCCTCACTAATTGGTGCCGTTTTCATGATTTGCTCTGCAACTGACAGACGCTCTGTGAGAGCGAGTTAAATGACAAATGTTCCTGTTTTCAAAACCTTAATGTCAAAGAAATGACGCCTCCTTATTATTTGGGAGACAAGTTTGAAGGCTGGGGCAGTCACACTGTTTAAATTGCACCTTTTTAGCAATGAGAAAGAAATCTTAGATTTGTTTTTGAGGGTGCATGTACTATTTAATATATATATTTAAAACACAATTTAAAATCTTATATCAAAATTAGAGAGCTTTGTAAAAAGAATGGTATTGTTATGCTATTTAATTAACCATTTCTATCATAAACAATTTAAGGGAATAATTTTAAAATATATTGCTGGTTGATCTAACAAGCTGGTCTTCCTTTTTTTTCTCCAACACATTTGAACTAATAATCTAAGTCTTTCATAATCTGATTTGAGAATTATGTAGAGATAAGTTATTTTCAGTTATTTTAAATGATTATGACAAAGAATGGAGAAAACCAATATATATCCCTAATATAGGATGTGCCCACTGCAAAAATCTGTAAAGGATGTAAATGATGAGAAAAATTGAATTAAATGACATAATTATGAATGACCTGTTTCTAAAGTAATAAACAATAGCTTTCCCACTTCAATGGCACCCCAAATTAATGCAACACGCTTCAAATTAAAGCACTTATGCTCAAAACACAAGTGTCACCTGTTTCCGTTGTTGCTGAAGTTGGAAACAAACTAAAGGTTTGATTTTGAATAGACAGATTTGTTTATATCCGAAACAATTGAATCTATTTCTGTAGTCTGAGTCATATTTTCACCTGTGGACACATTTCTAAATAATTCCTTTAGCCGGAAGTGTACAGTAGGATAAGTGCTGCTGTACACATACTGATTGCAGTCTCAGTGCTACAGAAAACAAAAGCTTGGAAAGGGGGCACCGAAGAGTAGGGCGTAATAGCTGGCAAAAGGGGAACCATGTCGTAATTATGCACTACCGTTTTATGTGTATCTGGGTTTTTCTGGTTGAGTCTTTGTCAACTGCTCAGTGTACAGCCAGGTAACAAATGAATGCTAAAGCAAATTCAACAATTAATTACCTTCTTCCGAGGGTCAAAGCGAGTTAACATATCAGGGGTAACAACGCCGCCGATTCACTTCTGCATGCACACATGGAAATCCACCCTCGATCTATGACCCCTGGTCAGAAACGGATAGGGACCTGCCAAGCAGCCTGTCCAAGCTGTTCTCAATGAGCGGAGACAGGGGCTCTGCCCATAAATCCACTTTTATTTTATAGACAAATAAATGCTGAGATAAAATATTCGAGGATCTGCACTGGAAGACTTGCCACAGCAGCGCTATTGTAATAACCGCCGTTGACATTAATTTACTGAAGCATGGTGTAAGGAGAGGAGGAAGGAGGGAGAAGGGCATAAAAAAGAGAGACATTACCATCCAATGGATTTATCGGGAGTGGCCTTGCTCATTTTCAGCCATCATTAGTTGATTAGGTGGTGATGACAGTGTGGACAAGGCAGCCAGAGGGGTTGTGAAGAGAAAGCTCCACTCAAGCAAGATTTTTTTTTTTATTCTGGAAAATTGTTACCATCTAATTTGTGACAGAGGCTAAGCCACCTGGATTGCACCAGATGTGCGCTCACACCATTTAACTGCAGGGGAAAAAGACGCGTTTTTGTGTCCCATTGAAATAGACTATGTAATTTTCCAAATTAATGTAAGACACTCTCAAAGCAAACACGGGCAATCCCCTAAAGCAAAGATCACTTCAAAACGAGTGTGAAGAGAGGATGACTGAGGGTTGTCACCCATGTTGTCCTTTGGTCGTCTAGACATGGTCAGATGGGAGATGGGACATTCTTTGCTGATGCATGTTTGTTGTAAATAACGCTTTTAAAACATGCAGACTCAGGTTTGTGCAGACAAGCTGAGACCCTCAGGCAGCTCCGCGAGAAACCACCCTCTTGTTTCCGTTGATGCAAATTACGGAGGCTGATTTAACGCCAGACTCCTTTTTCCCCCTCAAACGGGAGGCTGGGGGTGGGGGGGGGTGTGGTGGAGGCCAGGGGCAGACAGGAACTGCTTGTTTGGGAGCGAGTGATGAAGGATGGAGGAGTGCAGAACCAAGGAGAAGCCAATCCTCTGGAGAGGGCCTGGCGGCGGAAGAGGAGATACCAACAGCGTTAAGGATGTAAAATGTGGAGCTTTAAAAGCTCATCTTTTAAACAAAGTTTAAACAGTGTGGTGCAGTAATCCGTCAGCACTCCTCCTTGCATTTCTTCAGGGAACATTACGGAACTGGACTTATAACCAGAAGACCCAAATCATGGTCTGGACACATGCTGCTCATGCCAAACTGTTTTAGTGTATTATTTCAGAATCCAGTTGTACAGGTGACTATAGGACCCATTGAAAAGTGTTTTATTAGCTCCGGCATCCAGAAAAACAAATATATTTGGAATAATATGTGAAATGTAGGCAATGGAAATTCCCCAGCCACCAATAAAAAATACAGTTATCATCATTATGATTATTAACAACAACAACAACAACAATAATAATAATAATAATAGCACATATGTCAAGCAATAAGGGGGGAAAGTGGTGATGGCAGACAGGCGGTTTAAGAAAAGCTGCACAGAGCGACAGAAGGAGTTCATGTCGCCTCAGTCAAATCAGTGTCAGTGTGATCTGATAAGATAGACAAGGACATCCTTTACACGTGTCGAGTGAGCAAAATCCAAGCCGAGCTGGCAGGAGTGTTACATCAGGGCAGTGTGGAGAATTAAAACAGAAAGAAGCAACGCAAAAGTAGTCTAAAGACGTTTGAAGCCAGTGCATACAATTAGCTTCATCCATCAAAGTATTTCAGCTGTTCCATCCTTCAAAAATCATTCTTCTATGACATAAAATCAGTATTTTGTAGATGTGTTAAAAAATTATCAGAACAATTAACACCAAGTGAAGAAATGTGACTGAGAAAACAGCTCAAAACTGAAGAGTGAAAAGGGGACATAAATTATATCATATTATGTTATGCTAATTATACAATATGCAACACCCTTACATGTTAAAATGCAGATTCTCTTAGGAACCTTTTTTTCTGGATCTGTTGTAGGTCTCAGGCTCAAAGGCAGAAGTGTGCCCTCCATAAAGTTAAACTTACATCCAGTGATGTTCTCTGTTTTGGACAAGCCATCTATGACTCCAAACTTCTTTGTTAGCCCCAAATAAATTTCCCAATACCTAAATGACTAAAGTTAATGAAAGAAGCCTTATATATGAACATGGATGCTATCAGTATAAATTAAGCAAAAAAAAAAAAATACCAACAGTAATTGTGCTATATCCTGCCTTCTTTTGGTATTATCTGCTTTATTGAACTCTAGCATTCTGTTTTGTGGCCCATTTACATAAATAGAGGAGTCTATATATTAAAGAAGCAGCAAATGACTCATGACTGGATGGCACCAGCGCCCCTGGGTCCCCGCCTCCCCTGTGAGTTTTCCCCCCTCTGCATTGCAAACTCTTACATTAAATTGTGATAGATGAACAGCGGAGGCTATTCATACAAATCAATGACTTTAGTGTATGTGTCATTAGCCTGAGAGATGCAGGCACCGGTCAGTACTATAAATCATGTGATGATCGGCTGTCTGCGATCCGCAGAGAGCAGATGCATTAGGCGAGGTTCAAAAAAAGAGAAAAAAAAAAGAAAAAAGGAAAAAAATGAAATTAATCTGTGTGTTTCTCCTGTGTTTTAACAGATGCTCCGCTAGCTATGGGAGGAACCGGAACCTTTTCCAGGACAAGATTAGCCGTTTCCTGGTGAACTGCTGGGGCGGGAAATTACTCCCTCAGAACTTCGCCTCCAATACCAGTGCCAGGACCTTGCTGGGCCCAAGATCCAAGGTGACGCTAGTTGATGGAATTATCCTGAATTCGCCCCCTGATGCTCGAGGAAGGGACCTTCGCACCATTCACAGAAGGTTTGGTAATATAATAAGGAGAGTGTAAAATGGATGGCAGGGATACAATTATCCTCCCTCATAAAAAGGGTTAATCTCTGAGACTTCTGATACTTTCTCTGGCAAGAGTGAATTACAGACGGAGTTGCATCTTCCCTTGACCAATCCTCCGCCTTTAAGGTGTCTAACAACCATTTTATTCTACAGCAGGCTAACAAAAACAAAATGATATAATTACTTCAGTTGAAATCAAGGTTTTATCATACACAGAACAAACTGAAAGGGATTTTTATTACATATTTCAAGGTGATGAACTCCTAGTCTTTGGGGCTACATGCCAAAATTGTATTCTGTACGAAATGGAATGTTGACAGCAGAATGTGTTAAGAGAATAACCAGTGCTTTTGAAAATACAGTAAAAAGGAACAATATATCCATTTAAACGCATGTGAATGCCACAGCTTGTAATTTTCCATGTTTTGCTAAATCGCCATTCATCACCCCAGCATGGGCAATACTGCACACACTGAGTTGCCTTGATAAAGCGCCTAACAAAGCACCCAAAAAATAATGTGGAGAACAAATCCAATTATCATGAAAGACAATCTCCAATCTGACCTGAGACAGTTGTTTTTGAGAGTGTATCTGTCAAAATCCCTATAAAATTTTAATTAGGTTTGCATTTCCAGGACAGTAACAGTAAAAATCCAAATTACATAAACTATTTTTTTTAACTCCAGGCAAAACCAAAAATAGTTGTACTTTTGTCTACTCTTTAATCCACCCTCCAGAATCTGTTGCAGCTCTGCACTTATATAATGAGGTTTAGTTTTTACAACAATCTGTAAAACAACAATAATTTAAAAACTCCAAGAACTGATAACAGCTGAATACTGCTACACACTTAGCAGTATGCTTCATTAGTACACTATGCCTGTGGGGAACAGCCACTGTAGCCACTGTAGGACACAGAAGCTATTTTGACCACTCCCTCTTTTAGCCTCTGTTAGCTTTCAAGCTAGCCAGCTTGGCTTTGGTTTCATTGATAGTAGTAATGACGGTGCAAGTTATGCTATGCTATATAATATTAGCCTAATACTGATGGGCTAGCTAGTTACTGTCAGATAAATGAGTTTAGCTAAATAACAAGCCAGCTGGCTTCCTAACTTCTGTGTTTCGGGGAACATGCACTTGTGTCAAGATTATGAATTTACCTAATGTAGATTATAAATGTAGCTAGGCTGTGTGTCTTTGAGTCAGAATAAATAAATAAATAAATAAATAAATAAATAAATAAAAAAACTGATGTCTCCCATGCAATGGACTGAGAAAGTATGGAAAAGAAAGTGAACCATTTTTAAAGATTTTACCTCCTGCTCTACCAGTTGGGGTCAGTAAATTATCCAAATCCCCAAATAGCATGTTGTTCCATTACCAGGATAGTAATGAAGAAATACAAAACAGTGAACCAAAAATGACCACAGAACTTAATCTTTAACTTCACGACCCAGTCTCAACAAAAGCTCTGAGGCAAGATCTTCACAAAGCTGATATGTATGTTAGGGCCAGCATTTGGAAGCTGCTTATAACCAAAACCAATGCAGAACAATAAATAACCTAGTTTACTCAGCTCAAAATGTGGACATCTAAGCAGTGGTACAAAGTGATACGGTCTGATGTATTGTCTTCAAATCATTTTAATACATCGGGATGGATTTATATTTGGAAAAAGCCAAGGAAAGCTGTCATTATAGATATGTGTGTGTATGTGTGTGACTTGAGAATTGTAATAACAAGTAATAACAAAGTAAAGAATAGTTTTACACATCAAATACCAATTTTGCATATCTGTAAAAATGTTTAAAATAAACCTTTGTTTAGTTGATGTGTAAATTGTACAAAACAAGTCAGCTAATGTGCCAGCAACATTTCCAGGGGCAGATTCTGCATTTGATCTAAAGAAATAGAAACTAATTATATATTTATAAATAAATAAAATTATAATTTTCATCTTAGAGTTTGGGTTGGTATTTACACGTTAACATGAGAATAACCCATTTCTGGATTTTTTGGCTTTTGCAATAGCAATTCAAAAATTAGAATCTTTTTTTGTGAAGCTACCTCACATATTAGTGTGTGTGAAAGTGCGCAGGAGTGTGTGGCTCTGCGCTGAGAGCTTTCTTTGTCTAATTAACACTTTCAACACTTTGCTAAGAAGGATGGCCACTGGCCTGTCTCCCCTTATTCAGCCAGATCCCAGCACTAGCTTCCAGAAAACAATACAACTCTACAGCTCCATCTGCACCCATATAGAACTTACACTAAGCCTTATTTACTCCCTGACCATGTGATCTGCTAGGTTGACTGCAGTATAAGGACATATTGACTGACACAAAACATTCTCAAAATGTCTCTTCTGCACTGCAGCCACATCAGCGCAACCTCACAACATTACAGCAACCTGTTAGCTGCATTTTCCCTTCACAAATGACCTGCTTTTTTGTAGTGGAGTGCCAGGACGTCGGCCTGCCAGTGGTGATATATGGGCATTGACACTATTAGACAAAGGTATTATTAGTGGGTTAGGTCTAAATGGGGCCGGGGCATTTCCTAAAGAGCACTACGTAAACCCTGGGGCACTGTGAAACTCCAAATTACAATACAACCTGCACACCCTGGGTCAAAAATGAAAGTGAATAAATGTTTTAAGATTATCTGTGTGCCTAAGCACACACAGCAGATTCGGATTCTCCGACTCTTCCCCAGACACAGAGAGTGAGAGCAAGAGAGAAAAGGCGAGAGAGAGAGAGAGAGAGAGAGAGAGAGAGAGAGAGAGAGAGAATGGGAAGGGGATTGTCTGTTTTATGAAGCTCCTCTGACTACCTGCCTGCTTCTCCTTTTACTTGTTTTGCTTTTATCCTTTTAGTCTTGAAGAAGCCTAATTAGTCACTGTAGTGGGGCTCTCTCTGCTTGCCCTTAAATCAGTAATTGGTTTCAGTGCTGAGACTGTCAGGAAATTAACACATCACACCATGACAGCTGTTAATTTTTTCTTATTATTTGTCATGTGAATCGTTGCTGATTTGCCACAGTGCATAGCAAATGAGTGGTCTGTAATCAGTGCCCTCTCTGCCGTTTGTGCTACACCTACTCTAATTTCACCTTTCTCTCTTTCCCCTTCCCCTTTTTATGAGTGCATGTGTGCGCCTATGTGTGTGCGTTTATGTGTGTGTGTGTGTGTGAGTCTGTGTCCCAACCCTATTATTTTGGAGGTTCTAAGGTCCAGACGTCTGTTGCTAGGCGTGTCCCTATCAATAAATCATTGTCATGAAATGTGTGGAACAAGCAGGCCTTAATCCTGACAATAGGAATCTTCACACATCATCTTACAAAACAAATAAGCCGCATACGGTCGCCATGTTAGGTTGTTACATGCTTTTATAAATGTACTTATTTTCTTGTTAAGTCATTTACTCATGTAATGGACAGTGGTGCTGTCTGATTAAGAAAGTAATGATTTAACAATTAGAATCCAATCACATAGCCCCTGATAAGACTGTCATTAAATGTGGCTGATAAGATTGCAAATGTTAAGGTCAGATGAAGGGTAAATTCACAATTTTTCAAAAGAATCTCTCACCACAGAGGCATAGTTTCAGCAGTGCATGTAGACAATATGGTGAAGTTTTTGAAATCTGTACAAATTCCAATTAAAATATGGTTAATAATGTTGCCAAATTCAAACCCACATTCAAAAACAAATCAAGAAAACAAAAGGACAAAATTCAACCCTGTTGCTACTAAATGTCATGAGAATCTGTAGATAGATAATGTTTTTTTGAATGGAAGACGTGAAAAAGATGTCTGGACCGTCTATAAATCTTTCAAAAACTACAGACTGATAATGGTCCAATTAACCTTTTCAGACTTGCTTGTCAGTGGAATTTACTGCAATTTTCTGAAATGAACTTCAGTTCTCTAGGTTCTGAACTGCTTTTGCAACCAGTCATGGTGACTTCAGCTTCTCCCAGAAAATAGAAAGAATTTAAAAGATAAAAAAAAATCTATTTCAGTGTTCTGTTGCTCCTGCCTAACCCCCCCACCACATCCCGCCTTTTCCTTTTGTTGCCTTATTTATAATCCGAGAATAAAGGATGTATGTTAGCACTAATGCGAGTATAGCAGAGCAGGGAAGGGGGAGGGGGAGGGGGAGGGGGGGTTCAGGGTCATTCCTGGACGAAGGGGTGTGAGAGGTTGGGTGGGCGGGTGGGGGGTGGAGGGTCATTTCACCATGCCATGCTCATCCTCGTGCCCCGGCAGAAATTGGCCTTCTCGCACCTGAACCTGGTCTGTCGCTCTGTTTGTCGGAGTGAAAGGTCGAGTGGTCTCTCATTAAATCCGCACCGTTCAAAGGAGCACCTCTACCACTCAAGGACTTTTACTCTGGCACCCAGTCAAACTCCAGCACCAACCGTTACACCATGAGCCCAGCTCAGCATCCTTGCATATGAAGGTGTGAACAAAAATAATAGCTTGTTAGACTGCATTTGTCCGGATATATATTCATAAAATTCTCCTCAAATTCAAGAGTTTGATTTTTTGTGCTCTGATAACCTCGTTGATATAAAAATTCAATTTTTTTATTATAAATGGCCACATAATTTTCCCCATGTTTGTAATATTCTTTTTGGTATATAATAGCAGGGACATTTAGAATAGGCTGTGGGCCTCTAACAGATATGGATTTTTGAGGGAACATCATCATGGATACCGTCCCTTTTCAAAGCAGCCCCAGGTCCTGAATACAATTTCCACAGCTGATCTCCAATGTAAAGCCAAAAGCAACTTGACATGAAGCCCTACAGCAGTCAGCGATGCCATATTGGAAGGGTCAAGACCGATAGCCTAATTTTCCTCATCCTTATACTTCTTTTTTTGTAATATAAAAATGGCTCCAAGAGAAAATGTTCACCATTTCATTGATTTGTATCATCCATTTTGCATGAATGGATTCCACCATAGCTTTGAGAACACAGTGTTAGAGAATGCAAAAAAAAATATATATATATATTTCAGAGTGAAAGCATTCCGTCTTTAATTCAGTTATTGTGTGTTTTCATTGAAGACTTGCCATTTTTTGCTATTGTGAAAAAGAAGAAATAAAGACAGCAAGACAAAGAAACGAGACAAATTTTGGTTGTGCCATTGATACCGCATGTTAATCGAAATCATACAGCATTTAAAACAAAGAACAGATGATAAAACAAACAACACCTGAAAGGAGAATGTCATCCACAACGCGTATCTGAATCCCTAAACTGCTCTTTGGTTTCCTGCATGTTACGCTCTCTATTATGTGAAGACTGTCAGTGCTTATGAAGAGTCTATTTTGGCCTTGTGTGTGACTGACACCCTCAGGGTACAAATATAGTTATACAAAAAAAAAAAACTCTCTGTGATATTTCTTGATTTTGACAAGCACTCTGCCAAGGTGAAATTGTATCTGATGTGCATCTGAGCCGCTAGTCTCCCGTTCCCTATACATGAAGTTATTGTTGTTTTCTTCCTCATCTCTTTTCAAATGCGGTAGAAAGGCTGGGAAATGTAACTTTGCACCTCCATGTTTGTGAAATTGGACTGCCTCTCCCCATTATTGTAAACATCATCCCACGGACATGTCTGCTGGTTACCTTGGCGTTCAGGGAGCTGCCTGGATATACCTGCTAAAGCAGATCCATTAAGGGGAAACTATTTTTGATTTACATGTTGAGACTTTTAAAACTGCCACATCGACTGAAGTTGTATAGACAGCTGGGCTTTGTCGCTGATGAAACACAGTTTTTTTTTTCTCCATGTGAAGGGCACTTGCTTTTGTGTATATTTTAGTACTGTTACATTGCATCCAACAATGTCAGTTTCTTGGTAAATAACACTAATCTGACTGTAGACATGCAATTTGTCTCATTATTACATATGCATAACTTACTGACCTTAATTTCTATGTGGCCTGATTTAATCTGTCACACACACACGCTATTCATGCTACCACTGTTTCGCAGCACACATTTTTAATTAATTGGATGTTTTTTCATAATTATTCAAGTTAGTTTGGTGTCACCAGACATACTTTGAAATACTTGGATTTGAAAAAAAAAACATGTTTTTGACAATGGTATGTATAGTCTTATGAAGCAACATTTTCAGTTACGATGTCCCTTGCCATTCAAGATCTTTCAAGCTTATAGTTTCTATGCTGGGAAGATGTTTCAGTCATGAACAGTCCATCCATGATGTGAGAGAACCTGGGCCATAACACCTTGCTGACTTCCATATATAGCATGTTCTAGGTTCATGGAGCCAATAACATTGCCATTTCTGCTGTATTAGAAACACCAGGTCGCTATTGCCCATAGACCAAAGAGTTAAGCTGTGGGTGGACCGCTAAAATACATCCTCTGAGGGCCACGCAAGCACATTTAAGTCCAATGCTCACTGACATTCAGTAAAGTAACCTAATGTGGCAACCTATGTGAAAGGAAGGGTGTGAATGGAGTCTAGCCTGCTTTCATGATGAATTAAGGATTTGGAGATTCCACACATGGATCTCGAGTGTGGCAGCGTGATGCAAACTGATCTGCCAATTGCTGTGATCAATAGACTAATCACTGGTGAGGTTCAGTGGATCTGAGAATGTCTTGGTAGGAGTTCATAGACACTTGAGACTTGTATAGTCACAAGTTTACCTGCAGTAACTGGTGGCAGTCTGCCTGCATGGTGTTACTTCTAAATCTTTCTCCTTGTTCAGTCTGATGTGACAACACAACATGCAGTGGTAACAGAATTTTCAACCTTGTACAGGTATATGAAAAATATTTACTTCCAATGTTGGCCGCAGACACTACTACCTGCCAGCGACTTTCAAAGCAGGCTACCTGAGGCTTTGTCTTGGAACTTGGTTGGGCAGATCTTGAAATATCTCCAGACACTCCACCTGGGAACAGTATGTAACATTTTTTCTGTAAGTCTGTAATTGCAACCACAGTTTGAAAAATGTCTCCACATCTTTTGCTCAACAAGACATGCAGCTCACTCCCCTTGAACAAGTCCCACAAGTATTTAGATCAGATATATATTTGCACAATAGCTATACAACTCAAGGCCACAATAGCTATGCCTAAGGTTAATTATAAAATTAACAAGCTGATAATTGGGCGAAGGCAAATTCTAGATGCTCACAGATACTTCCATTAAATGCTGGACCAAGAATGGACACACTTTTTCAATTTGACGTAATTTTCCACAGCTGATTCTTGTGTACAAATCAAAGGTTTGCCAAATCACAAGAAGTGTGATTACATAAGGTTGAAATTAGGTCATCTGGTCAGAAATTGAAGGGTGATTTCTTGGCCAAAACTAATCAGCTTCACCCGATGACTGTATTTTTTTATTTTGTTTTGCCAGAGAAATATGTCAAGATGTAGAAAACATAAATGTTTTAATCCAGTCAGTGATGTAGTTTTTGCAATGACTACCACCAGACCTCCATAGACATTTTGCTGAATGTTCTAATATTTATGCAATCACTTGCTGCCACAACTGCCTTGCTTACAACACCCTGAGTGTCCCAAACATTTTCGACTAACAAATGCTGGCTGAGCAACAGGGTCTCAACAGGCGTATCCCCACATTAAGACCACCAGCGCATCAGTGGAAATGACCAAGTGTGGTTTCTTTGTCATATGCTCAAGAGAAAAAGGTTCCATGGGGTCCCTTTAAATACCGTCTCAAAATGTATATACAATTATAATTCAATAAAATTTGACATTGGAAGGGGTTTACATGAAGCAGTTAGTGTGATTGTTATGATTTTAAAAATAGGCTACAGAAGTAGCAGAGGATGCAAAAATATTTACATAAGGCTTCCATAAATGTGGGCCATCACAATGTTAGTTATGAATCATTTCATTTATCTTTTTTGACTCATAATTTTTGTGTGGTTGAGGGATTTGAATTACACAATTAAACTTTAATTATAACATTATATGGTATCAGTGAAGGGAAGGAAAACATAAAAAGCTTCAGTATTCAGACCAAAAGGAATACAATGAATGGGATTTAATCAAATGCACTTAGGACCCTATTTTCCAATCTTAGCGCATGGTGCATGACACAAAGTGTGCATGCGTCCACAGTGTTAAAAGTGCCATAGTACACATTCATCACAGCTATTGGAGAAATGTCTTGGACTCCTTGGTAATGAAACTGACAAGAAACAAGGTAAAAACAAGTGACAAGGTAAAAATAACCATGTTAAAAATAACTATAACAATAACCATGTTTTTTTTTTTTGCCTCTCTGATTTACTTTGACAAGTGCCACACAGCTCTGGCAGTTGTAGGGTGGCCAGCTGTGTGGTAGCATCTGATTAGAAGTGTAACCCACTTAGCTATTTAACTTGCTTTAAGGTAATATAGTACTGGCTAAACCAAAAGGTATTTTAACATCAAAAACATTGTAAAAAAAGACCTGAAGAATGCATACACACTTAAAAAAGGAGTGGCCAAGTTATATAGCTAGATGAATCCATGGAAAAGAAGCACAAAAAGATACATAAAAAAATAGTTATTTTTTTCTCCATGTGAAGAACAACAAAAATAATGATCTAACAATATCCCAGTAACTGCTGGTGGTTAAATTAAAATGAGGTATATAGCTACATAGCACAGCCTTAAAAAGGCTGAAAATAAACATATGTTGCAGGCTATAGTATGATATCAAATCAAAAGAGGATTTGAATCTGACACCACTGTCATCATGGAAGGGACACATACAGATTTCCAAAAAAAAAACCTTTTCAAAAACAAAAAAAAAAACAGTTAATACAACATAATTGTCACACTGAGAGTGCAGTAACCTGGGCTACAAGGAGCAATGTCACACCCTGAAGCCACCTTCCTCCACATTACTGGAAGTGTACTGGAATTCTACCTCTGCACTATAACGGGCGATTTCACTAATTAGCTCATCTACCTGCCTGTAATGTCTTGATGATTAGAATGCAGCTGGTTTAATGCATGAATGCAACCAGTACTTGCTAATACTTTTGTTTTCTGTGGGCAGGATTTTCCAACTCTGATACAATACATCTAAATAAAGGCTGTTTGATGCATGACATCTCTCTATGGTGACAGAAATAGGAAGTAAATCAATGAAAATTAGAATTCACATGTAATTGGCACAATTGCATACATCTTATTGGTTAGGCAGTAGTCAAAGCCCTGCCTGTACTGTATTATGCATGTAGTATGTATGAGTTGCATTACATTGTTAAAACCAACATTATGCTATTTCTGATTCACTGCGTTAGTAAGATATCAACAGAACAGACTGTTGCCTCTCAAAAACACCATTTTTGTGTTCTGGTAGTGCAATAAAAAACAATAAATATATAAGTAAACTGATACATAAGAAACTATAAAAATACACACACATACAAAAATACACATTTTGGAAAGCTACACCATCATATTAAGACCAGATGAAAAATAAAATAAGAATTTTCAAGATTCATGATGAAATAAATTGAATAATGTTGAGAAGTTATGAGAAAGTTAAAAAATAATATTTTCAGATTAATGTTGAAATATTTCAAGGATAATCATGAGAAATTAAGGGAAACACTGAAATAACATTTTGATCCTAATGTAGAAAGATTATGAGCACAATGTCAAAGTTATGAGGGGAAAAAGTTTAAAAAATATATTGAGATTAATGTTGAAACATTACAAGAGTAAACTTTCAATGGGGAGATACAGCAGACAAATAGCAGATGACTTAGTGAGGCTATACTTAAGACCTGATTTCAATAACAAGAAAATTCCTAATCCTTGGAATCACCACATTATGATAATCAGAGATTTTGCTGAAAAGTGCAGTCATGCAGAAGGGGCAAGCCACAGTCATTTTGAGTTGGTGGTAACATATAAGCTCTCTAAATGCCACACAAGTGGAACTTTCAGCAGCCTTGCATTTGACCATTATTGATCAATCTCTTCAAAGTGTCATCGACTATTATATTGTTGTGGGTCCTTTGCTAAAAGACAGAGTTTGTTTTATTGAAATCATTTTTGAAACATAATCTTTGAGTGCTTTCATATATATATACAAGAAAGGTTTGGATCTGGGTTAGCCAAATCTGAAAGTTAGTTTGTTTGTACATGTGAACACTAACTCTGCATTTGAATTCACATCAAAATACCACACTGGATTTACCATTGATGTCATTCTTTGTGTCAAGCCCATGGCAGTGGAGTAATTTCCTGCAAGTCTAAAGAATAGTTCATAGCATGTGCATATAGCTATAACAGATCTTTAATAATTTCTACCACATGGATTCAGTCAGAAATAACCATGATTGGGTTAAAAGGTTGACAGTCTTGTCTTTGCAATAACTTAATCCATTTTACAAAGATGATTCCTCCTAATTCTCTGATATGAAGTTGTATTTATTGTTTCTTTTTATAAATTCATATTGTTAGTAATGTCTGAACAGATGAAACTCAAGTGTACAATCAACCAGAATAAATAATAATTAAATAATACAATGTTTACAAACATAAACCTGTGAATGAGTTACACACCTTATGTGTGTTCCGTTTTGTAATCATCCCTCATGCAACATCAACATTACAGAAGTGTTATTTCAGTGAAATCATATTCCGGGCTGCAAGAATTTCCTGTCATAGCTCAGGAAACATTTGTGGTCAAGGATCCCATGGTGACAGATATAGAGAACCTCAGTGGTTGTCTGCTGGGTTCATGTTCGATGAATAGAGTGTCCATTGTGTGGATGTTGTTCCATGCGTGACAGATGTGTGCAACATGTGAGTGCCTTTTATTTAACGCAGTCAGCTACAATGTGTGAGATGAGAATATTGTGTGTTGCACCATGCTCAGATGGATCCATCGATAAACACTGAGTTTCATTCAATATGTATCATTCACACAATCCCCTCTGAAATCGTCTGTGTCCTCATACCTGTGGTCCGCTCTACTGTGCTAAACTCTTTCTCTGTGCTGGAATAAACTGGACTGAGGCTTGTCACTGCACATAAAAATGTGCTGTCTTTATTTTTCTTGGATGATGCATAATATATGCACACTGAACGATATTGAACAACTGTTCCTTCCTGGAGTTTGTAGAAGAGTACCTGAGTCCCCTCTTTTACAGCTCAACCTTCTCTCAGCACTGCATGAATGTGGATTCCCTTGCATTCTCCTTTACTAATTCACCTCCCCTTTAAAGTCTCTTTTCATCATACTTCACATTATAGATTCTAGGTTAGATTCAATCAAACACAGTCTCTTCAAGGACATATACAATTCAATAAAATTCAATCTCTTCTCCACCTTTACTGTTTATAGGCCAGAGTGCACAGTTATTAGCAAGCTTTGTGCCATTGCTATTAATGCAAATTCATAAAGGTTATTTTTGATGTAGCTATCAAAACCAAGGATTCTATTCTATGGAGAGCATTATTACAGTCACATGCCAAACAATAGTGTGAGTCAGAAGCTTTTTTTATTATTATTTATGTGTTTCATCGATTTGTATGTATTCTCAGATATGCAAATAATGTTCAGATATGCAAATAAAGAGTGAATCTACGCATCACGCAGTCATAAAAGTATAGCTGCGACAGTTACTTTTTATTAAATCTGTTTTTAACTGTTTTAGACAGTTTTGGCTCGATTTCTTCACTTAACACAACATTCCACAACACAAGTGTGGTGATGCTTTGCTGACTAAGCTGTTTCTCAGGTAGCTAGTTAACTCCTTAAAACTCTCCCATTAATGCTTGAGTGAACTGAAAAACAGCATGGATTGTAAGCAGCCTGTGATATTGTAAAATGTTAGCAGATTTATTTCAGAGACACAGTGCTTAAGTTCAAACTTTATGAAAAATACATCTAATCTCAAATCCAGTAACATTAGTCCAAAGCCCAATACAGACATTCCCACAGTGCAACACTGTTATACTGATGTACCTTTTCTGATTACACTGTTGGCATCAATACTGTGTACCTTGAGATATGGATATTGATGATTTTCCATTCTATTTCATCCCATTGATGCTCACTTGGGTTAAGATCTGGAAGCTGGTGAGGCCACTGCGGTAAGGTGGTTTAACTGTCATGTCCCTGAAACATTCCTGTACAATGCTAGCCTTGAGGCTGGCGGCATTTTCCTGCCGAAAAGCTCTGCACTGCAGCCATGAAAGGTTGCACCTGATCACTAGTGATGTTCAGATATCACATTACTGTACTTTTAACAAGGGACCCAATATGTGCCACACCAATACACTGAGAGGTGGAATGGTTGGGCCATATATATAATGTTTTCATTACAAAAATGATATTCCACTATTCCACATATTTACAGGATTCCACAGGTAAATATTCAAACAATAATTTTAGTTTCCACTAATAGTCTTAATAGAATAACAAAACTGATGGTCAAAAATGATGTGGCTCCACAGCTGTAGAATTTTAACTGAAGTTCACATTTCTAAAGAAGCAGATTTTAATTCTGAGGCCACACAGAGAATGTAAGCAATGTGATGCTGGCAATAATACAATATTACACCTCCTATACCATGATGAAAACATGCAAACAAATACATTTGCATTATGCATTAAACTAATAAAGGTGCTAAGTTCACCCTTCCATGCTGCTGCTATCAGGTGAGACCACATGACATGCTGCTTTTACACAGTCAACAAGTTTGTGCATATTTTTCTCTGACCAGCTACAAACTTTTCAAATTTTGGAGCTTTTGCAGTTTTTTGCTTTGCTTTGGGTCAATGATGGCAGCTAGGTAAAGTGTTGCAACCTGTCTGAATGCAAAGCATGTTTTATATTGGGCTTTATTTCAGAGTAGTTGGTTATTCTTCCTGGTTTGAACATAAATTTATTTTCCATAACTCCTAAATCAAGTCAATGATGTTGTAATGATGAAAAGGACAGTTATTTGGATTAACAGTAATTTATTTACCCAAAAGCCAGACATTTGCCTTAAATGCATATATTTATTTATATTTTTAATAAAAGCACCTCCTACATAGCATATTGATGTTCATTGTAAATACATATGGACCTATTCCTTGTATCCCTTAAAATTGAAATAATTCAGAGATATGACACATTGCACACTGTAGATGTGAGGCGGAAGTGGACTGGCCATTTTACTGATCACATTTTAAATATGTACAGGCATAATAGACATGTCTTTCTGTCTGCAAGCTGTTTCTGGACCTGGAAGGTGCTTTTTCATATTCAGTCAGCGGTTTCAAAGATTTTATGAATCCAAGTGATTTCATAAAAGTCCCATTATGTTTGAATTTACCGATGTTATGGCTTATGCTACAAATATCTCAAATAGGTCTGAATGTCGCCACTGGCAAAACCCATAAAACACAGCCCTAATATGTGTGGTGTATGGGACATATGTACAGACTGACAATGTGAGCTTTTATATCTGTTCCTCTTGGCACAGTAACTGTATAGAAAAGATGCTCATTAATAGAATATTATGCAATTATTTTAAAAAGGCATTCTCCTTTCATCTTATTTAAGGAAATTGAATTGCACACCTTGCATAAATGCTTTCGAAGGTGTACATTTCTCTTAGTAAGTTCAACTTCTTAATTTTCTGTGGTGTGAGAAGGGCCTTGTCCAGATTACAATACCAGTAATTAGTACTAGTAAAAATGTGATTTGTGAAAATATAAAGGATTGCATTTTATGACTTGTTAAGAAGTGCCAGCAAAGGTTTGAACAAGTGTATATCAGGATGCTCTTAAACACTGATTTTATTGTATTGCTAAATACCTTGACCTTAATATTAACTGCCTTTATGTACGGTAATAAAATTCATTTTTATATATAACATGTGCATCCTGGCAAATCTGTTCCTGTGTTTTACAATTAAATGAACTATTCCCTATTCTCATTTATATGTGTAAAATATAGTGCATGTAAAATGGTTCAGAAACAAATCTGAAGTTTTGCATTACTTTTACTATTAATAAAGGTTTTACACTGCCAGGAAATTATGTTGGGTTGTTACTCTTGATTCTGAATGAGAAGGGAAATATGATCTATTATGACTGTCAAATTATATTTCAAAATGTTTAAGTTTTTGCATTTATGTCTAAATGTTCATGTTTAACATATACTTTGGTTATATGATCAGAAACCATTTGTTTCTAAGTCCCATTAGCATTACCTTCACGAATAAAGAAAGCTGAATTGTCATTTGTTCTATCCAGTTTAAATCAGTCACACTGATATAGCCACCACCCTTAGTGACCATACATATCTACTGATTTACAGCACTTTAAAGGTAAGGTTTTTTTTTTTTTTGCATCCATAATGGTAGATGTTGAATGTTTTGAGCAATATAAAATGTAGGTTTCAAGCACAATTTAACACTATTTGGGTGAAAGTGTTTGGTTTTTATTCAAAGATAAACTGCAGAACAAGGGTACCTAATGAGCCTTGTAATATCACACAGGGCAGGTCAATGCGTAAAAGCAAATATTAAATGCAAGACAGGGTTGTTGTCGTCCGTCACAATTACGCTTCCTCCCAGAGTGAGACCACAAGTCTGCACATTATCTCAGCTCAGCATTCTGGCTCTGCGTCCATTCCCCATGCACCACATTACGGACACAACTCCTGCAACATGCAATTATCAACTTCTGCATTGACCTCATCATCCTCTTCATGATCTGGAAAAACAAGTCTGTTCCAGATCTAAAAGCAATGATTTTGTGTGCTGAGTATCATTGGGCTAAACCTTTGGTCTAGCTCGGTGTCTCACCTTAACTGATCTATTGCTGGATTACAAGCTATGAGTGTGATACAGACTAGTTAAAAATAAGCCATCCTTTAAGTGCTGCATGATATAATATAATTATGAAATAAAATGAGGTATTTACATAACCATGATAATCCAAATCTGTGGGTGTGGAATTAATTACCTAGATGGTAAGCGTTTGGCACATTTTAACGCGTATACTTCAACTCATACATTCCATATAGGCCAATATGCTTGCCATACATTTCATATATGAGATATGCTTGGCATTTATAATCAGTTATTTGTAATCACAAAAAAGAAAAAGGCACAAAAAAATGAAATGATTTATAATTTTATGATTAGCTAATTACAAAAGTTGGCATGACATACTTTGCTTGGTAAAAAAATGTGAACTTGTAACATATATAATAAAAGTACAATAATAAAAATGTATATTTTTATTATAATTTTTTTTCTTTCATTGTGCAGTATTTCATCCCATAAACAATACCAGTCATACACAAAAAAAATCGGTCAACAAAATACCAATGTATTAATACTATCACCAAACGTTTACCTTCTCTAACAACTTGCCACAAACATTTGTATGTAATCTGCTAGTTACACTGAACAGGCCCAGTTTTAAATTGCATCCTTTTTAAACAAGGTTGTCTGGCTTCATGCAGCTCAATCTTATCCCTTTTTCAACCAAAGGCAGATTTGCCTGTTGCTAATTAGACAGATATCTCTGCAGTCTGGTATCTGTTAATCTGGCGGGATCTACTCCTCACAATGTCCAGTGTCTGCCATTACCGCCTCAGCTCTCAAAAAAACTAAACCCTAAGCGTCTTTTCTTCTTTCTTTCTTCTGCTAATTATATCCTCATTTACAGATTGTCGCCTCTTCTGATTGGTCTTTCAACCCCCCCACCCCACACCAGTTGCTATAACTTCATTAGCGTTGTCACCTGACCTGTTATTCCCCTGATATGTTCTGCTCCAGTTAGCCTGTGTCGTGGTCTCTTGGGGGTCACAGTTCTCCCGGGCTCAAAGTCTTGTCAAGCAGCAGAAAGGTTTAGGGAATGGAAGGCAGTAACAAGCTCTGGTCTTCATAACACACTCACAAACACAGATGCACATGCATGCGCGCGCACACACACACACACACACAAACACACACACACACAAACACATCAATTGTGTAAATGCACAGTAATTCATTTTGCTTGACTTGGTCTGCATTTACAGTGTTATTATGATTCTATAAATTGTACATAGTTTTAAATTAATATGATTTGGAATCAAAAATGTAAAACTGACATTTCAGAGATATAGATTTTTTAAAAAATCTATTGATATAGTATACTCATTTTAAAATATAACAGTGTGTGCTTACAATGGGTCATAAAACATAAAAAATGTCCAATGTCTTTTACAGCAGCTGGAAGTAAAATATGCTTGATAATATAAGCATTTTCTGCTTCTTGTCTTATCTTCTTTTCATAAAATTGTTTAAAAACATGGTTTACAATGGATTGTTGAATTTGGACAATACAACGCGTAAAAGGCTGGTCTTAGTTTTACACTGTCAAGCTATTCTGTTGAATTCTATTCTACATCTATTTTATTTCAATATTACCTTACAGTGAAAACCAGGCATTGATCTAAAATTGTCCTAAACAGAATATATTGCCATAATTTACCTGTTTTTATTGTGCATTTAATTGTTGCCACATTGTCAATTGTTGCCCCCCAAAAAAAAAAAAAAAAGGCATAGTTTGATTTTATGCAAGCACCAAACATCTACATGGGAAAGACAGAATACTCCCTTCTGTGCCCAGTGCTGTGTTAATTTAAAGAGCTGAGCTGAGAGAGGCTCAAAGTGTAATTCAGACTGCTTCTTTTTCATATGTGGTTAAGTGTCTGGGAAGGAGGGAGGGAGGGTGAGGAACACTGACAAAATAAGAGTTCAAATCCTGTGTGTCATTCAATTATATTTCCTTGTTTCAGCTGCCCTTGAAGAAAAACCATTCTTAAATCCTGCACATTATACCGTCTGGTAATGAATGGCACTGTGAATCACAGAGCGGAGAGAAGCTGGAACTTGCATGTGTGTGTGTGTGTATGTGTGCGTGTGTGAGAGAGAGAGAGCGAGAGAGAGCGAGTATGAGAGAGCGAGAGTGATGCTTTTCCGTCTGTTTGGCAAAAATGACTTTTTTTGATTAAAAGGCAGCTGAGATCTCCCAGCCTGTAAAGGAGGATTTTAAATTGTCTAATGCTGATTGTGATTGCTGTGCAGAAAAAAAGGCATCGCCAAGCAGGCCATTATATCACTGAATCTTTGTTAAGCAGGCCTTGAAAGTGCCTGACAGCATAATTAATCTTGTGATATGAACAAAGAAACCAACTCAATAGTATTGAAGACGCTTATTAAAATACTAAATACCTCTTTTTATTTAAGAAGAAACCCCTTTGAAATAGTGTGAGAAGTGTCATTACCTTTTTGTTTAGAATTTTTTTTCAGGGTGAAATTGATACAAGTGGGGGAGGGAATGCAATATAGCAGGATGATGAAAAATAATGTGTGACAGTAAAAAATTAGTATGAAAAATAATGGTGCTCTGTGAGAAAGCTGAGACAGATGACTTTAATTGCAAATTATTTCAGTCTTAAGCCAACCAGATGTATTCTTAGTAGTATCTGTTTAAAATATACAAACATGCACACACACAAACACACATGCACGTGTGCATGCACGCACTCACACACACGCACACACAAACACACACACACAGAAACAGATAAACATGCTTCCATGAAACTACATAAACCTGTAATGAGGAAGAAATAAATTTTCTATTGTTTTGATCAAAATAGCATAGTTTACAATGTGCATGCCCCAAAATGTTAAATATAACAGCCACAGTAACACACAAATAATAAACTACACAGAATTTTGTAAATTCATGACAAATGACATATTTCCAGGTGCATAATTCCCATACATAATCATCATGGTGTTATATTAGGATTATATACTAGCATTAGAATAATATGAAAATCCTTAGGCAAAAGGCTGCATTAGCTACAAACAACATGTACACAGACTATACCTAGTTACCTTTCACTCTTTTTCACTTTTTTATTGGAGGTTTCTTTGAACAGATCACACTCTATATTTAATGTACCTTTCCATAATTGAGATTGGAATATTGATTTTTAATATTGCCCTTTGACTTGAATTAGATTGCTGTGTGTGTGCAAAACATTTGAGTACACTTTGAAAAGCATATGATCTCCCTCATCACAGAGTGAGACACGACTACCACCTCCACTACAGTAGTAATAAACTGCATTTACAGACTCACATTTTACACAGAATGATCAATTGTTATGCTTGAACTGCTATGAAAATTATACATTTCTTATATTTCTAGGTTTACCTGCGTTTGCAGCTAAAAGCCAAAAATCTCAAATCCCAGTTTTATTTCTGTGATAAAAACCTCCTCAAACAGGACAATGCAATGACCATTTGGCCTTTTGTTTTCTCAGAATCCAGTTATGTTCAAGACTTGATTCTGATTATAATAAAATATTTCACTTTTGATGCGGTGAAATGCATGCTAATTCACACATGTAATGTCTGTTAGCTCTAATTGAAATGGTCATAGCATTTTTATCAGCCATATAGAGGATCTTACAAATTGAATATTCCGTCTCTTCAGCCAATGGGATTTAAGACAAAATTAGACTCTTTTGCACTACAATACCCAGCATCCACCAGAGTCACCTCTATTACTGTCGCTTTAGAAATGCCAATAGCATGTTTGGAACTTGAAACAGCATACTTGAAACAGCATGAACAGCATGTGGTACATTTTAGTGAGGCATCACACTGCATGTTGAAGCACTGCATATATTGGTATTATGAGCAATTAATATAAAGCTTATCATTTTTAATTATGCATTACCAAATTTCTGTACACAGAAGCTGACAAATTGGTGTGTCATGAACAGAGGAAGCTATTCCAAGCACTGCCTCAATGACACACACTAAATATTTGGCTAGCCCAATTTTATTTTATCAATTTTAATATTATCATGTAATTTTTGTATGTATGTATGTATGTATGTCATACAAAATTCAGATATATGTATTCTACATTGTGTTAAACACACTTTTTAAAATATTTTTTTTTGTGGTAGCTTGCTGCTTCCTTAAATGAAATCTGCCCTGTGATTATTGTGAATTTCTCAATGCTGAATCTCCAGAAGAACTCCAGAAACAAATTATCACGTTTCGTCCCTTTCATCTTCAAAAGCCATTAGCAACTGAATTCGTAAAGGCATTTTTCCCATACTAAGGCCATGAGCATTTGGCAAAACCTTTTGTTTACCTTTGCGATATTTTGACACTTGCTTTTCCAGAACACTTCTTTGATAACCGTACATAGCCTTGAGAATGAGGTGTCATGAATTCAATAATGAGAGGAGCTACAATGAGCTGGCAGTCACTGAACCAATCAAACTAATTTTGTCTCCATAGCAAGCACAATTATTGGTTTAATTTATTCAGGTATGTATTTGTAGCGTACTGGAAGCTCAGCCCATTTGTGGTGTCATGAAGCCTCATTCCTTCACTACTGTAACACAAGAATGAATTAAATCATTATACATTAATGATTCATTTAATTCACTTTTGTCATATGTTGGGTAATTCAAGTCTGCTAACATGTCGATACCCCTTTCTGGCCAATTATTTTGAGTTAGTTGACCCACCCAACAGTTACAGTGCTTTTAAGAGCCTATGCTGTACATTTGAAGTACGCAAGTTTCTCATAATTTGATCTTTAGGAGATAAAGGAGTGGCCTTCTAGAGTTTCTAAGTTGGCGCTAGTCTAATGGTTTTTGCCCTTAGCATCTAGGGCATTGCCTTGCAGACTTTCCTCCTAAGTCTGGGTAATGACATCGTATTGGTCCTTGTTTCTGCTTCCTGACTGTGAAATAATTGGTTGCTCTTTGCAGCATTTAGAGTTTAGTTACTGGCCACTTCCAATTTGAGCTCTAACAAGGCATTATTGATGTGATATAGCACCAAGTTTCTTCAAGATAAAAATGTTTATGTCTACTGTCCTTTCCTCTAATGTTTTGTTTATTCCTTGTTGCCTGCTAGCTAGCTAATCAGGGGGAAAAAGTGTTTTATGGAGAGATTAAACATTTATTGAGAAGTTTTATTTTCAAGGTACATGCAAACTTCAGGCAGCTTTTTTTCCCTTTTTGCTCCAGGAGAACACTATCCTACTACCTTGAGGGCAGTATTTACTTAGTAACAGTGGGTATGCACCTTCAGGGCAACATTTAGTAGCAGTGGGTATCTTGTATCCTCAAGGCAGCAGTCCCTTTAGGGCAGCACTGAAAAAAGTGGGTATCGTCCATGTTCAGAGACTTCAGTAAAACATGATTCCTAAAAAAAAACCTGTAATGAAGGCAGATGGAATACACAAACAAGGATAAAAGAGTGGTAATATTTCATCATTCAAATGATTAAGTGATACGATTCCAGTATATCTTTAGAACCATCCCTAAGCATTAAAAGTTCATTCCACACATACAATCATCATAACTAATTTAGCTGTCCAGTTTCTCTGTTGCTGGAAATAATTGCATAGACTGTTCCATTAACTGACAGCATGTAGAGAATTTAAACCAATGCACAATTTGGCAATCAGCATTGGCTAGCTAAATTGGCTGGCTGTCTTGTTAGCTAGCAAGGTAAATTTGCAGGCATCTTGGACCAACCAAAAAAAAACTATTTTATTGTGAAACATAGTGTAAAAGTAGAGAAACCAGTCACCATCGACCTGGTTTGGTTAGGGATTAACTGTTATTAAGATGGTGTGAATATATATAGGCAGTGTCTGAATGAGGAAATTCCAAAGTCGAGAGTGACTTTGGGGTGCAACAAACTCCACTTGGTTAGGCACTGCAAGGGAGATTTATTTAAGGATTAAAAGGTTGATGGAGCTCTTTATCTTTGTTACAGCTGTATAACATGATGAACTCAGATAGTTAAATCCATCAAAGGCAAGCCAACTCTTATCTCATTGATCAGGCGTGAGCTGGGGTGCACAGGTGAAGTCCCTGGAGGATATCAAAGTCCTTGAAGTGTGTCTGATCAGATTTAAGATGATGTCTTTTAGGCAATTGTAGTCTCTCTGGTCCTAAAGCCAGTGTTGTCCTCCAAGGCAATGACTGGTGGACTGTAGAATGAGATGAAATGGCAGCTGGCAAAATTCAGTTATGATGAGAGTGTATACTTGCTGTTACATATAGGCACCATTTTATGAATGCTCTATTAATGAATTCTTGCTTTTATGAACTTGATATATTCAGAAGTTGAATTTAATTAAGTTCTTACATGAAAGACAAACACCAAAGATAAACCAACTAGTTATGTCTTGGAAGGCATTCACGCACACACACACATACATACATACATACATACATACATACATACATACAAACATGTTGGGTGAGCCTTGAGTACACCGTTGGAAAATTGGGATAAAATGGGGAAAGGCATTAAAAATGACTGATTGCCATACAAATAATTTTCACCAATTAATTCTGGTCATACTGTCTGTCCATACACTCACCCTCTGGTCCAGGGATGTCAAACTATTGTCCATTATAACAGGAGTTACATGCATAATGCCTGTGCAGTCACCTCATATTATATAGCATGTCATTTTCCACACTAATTTACTTTATGCAAAATGACAGTACAAGGTGCACACACATAGCAATGTTGTTATTTTGAAAGTGACATAAGAATGTGAGTTTCATAATTTGCTATTTCCATCCTTGCATCTTTTAACATTTATTCTGAGTGGGAGTAGCAGGCCTTGGTCTTATGTTTGTAAGTGTTAGTTGATAAAAGCATAATATAAGTGGAATGGCATGTTGTCATAACCTTACAGTGATCTTCACTCATTTAAGTGAATCATTGAGATGTTTTCCATACAGTGTTTACACTAGAGCAAGCAGTTGACAATTTAAATAGAAATTTGAGAATTTGGAGTTTGACAGAGAAAATTTGATAAAACATAGAAACAAAAAAAAAAATTAAAAAAATTAAAATATTTATATGTGTGTGTGTGTGTGTGTGTGTGTGTGTGTGTGTGTGTGTGTGTGTGTGTGTGTGTGTGTGTGTGTGTGTTTTATCAAATTATCATACATTCTACATATGTGACTTAACAACTCAACAATGATGGCTTTGACCAGAGCAGGGCCTTAAGAATTGTCATATTCAAACATATAAAATACTTTCATATTCAAAGACTCTTGTGTTATGAGAGGACTGAAGAGAGAAATGCTGGCTGCAGCATCTTTACCTGTTGTTTCAAGGCTGAGAGCTAAACTCAGACACTGGTCAAAAAGGTTCAATGTGCAGAGATTTATAGTCCTTTATATGCATGTACTGGGAATGTTTCAGCAGATATCCAGAGTGCACATTCTCCAAACATGGCTGTCATTAATTTCACATGTGGTGCGTCTTAAGTTTCCAACGGGAACATTTCTCCATGAATCAAGTCCGTCCTCCGAAAATCCCTGTGCTACCTTATGTGTCATGTAGGCATCCAGACACAGGAAATTACCATGTATGATATACAGAGGAATCCAAGGATAATATATGTCTGGAAGTTAAATCTGAATTTAACATTTGACAGGTTATGGTGCATATCAACAGAATTACAAATATGCTTCAGAAATGGTCCGTATATTTTAGCATATCAAAAACATGTCAAGATTCCCCTGGATATTGACCATCTTCCCCAGTGGATAGTACCTTTTATGTGAACCATGGGGGAGATTCTTTTAGGTTTTAGCTGGTTTTCAATGCAAAGTGTAGCATAACATGTGTTCGCTTATTATCCTGGTTCTACTCCTATCTCCTTAAGCCTGGCCAACTGTGAGCCCTGTACACCCATGCAGGGGATGACCACCTGAATAGATGCTGGGGGAAAATTGTGAGGCATTACAGGGATGATGCATTGTACCCAGAGCTGCTTGAAGACAGCAAGCTTTCAATCACCAGCTGTCACGGGTGTGCTGCGTTATTGAGTGAACATGTGAAATGTTCAATATGTGTTTCGAATGTCTGGTCGGTTCAGGTGGTACACAGAAGCACTGCCGCTGTGGGAAAAAAAAAACAAACAAAAAAACGTACCTGCCATAAGAGAGAATATTTAATAATGAAATTTTTACAAGTTTTAGTCAACTCAAAAGTTCTAAAAGTTGTAGCATTTACAGAATCTATTAAAAATAAATAGTAAAAACTAGTATTACATAACATCATCATTAAAACTCATCATACATTTTCCATAAAACTCTCACATTTACAACCATTGTTTGTAAATAGTATTTCACTCATAAAAATTGTTGAAAGATCATTTAAATCTAACCTAGTGGCACAGATCTCAATCCCAAGCTTTATGCTGCTTAGGTGTATAACCCATGTAAGTCTGTGATTACAGGACTATCTTTATGCTGAAAATGCATGTTAGCAGAACGTAACTCAGGAGAATGTTTGGCACATGGTCGTGTGAGCGCATGTAGGGTCAGTCAATGCACTTACCAGATCAGTATTTCCTTCATGCTACTCAAGACATGCAGACAGAGTTGTTTAATGGTCAACATAATGCTGTAAACCATGTGTGCTATTTTTTGTTAGTTTAATCATTTGCTGAAAAAATCTGCTGATAGTAAAGAAGGATGGATTACTGTCATATTAACATTAATATGGCTGGGTAATATGGACAATATGCTTCACAAAAACTGCTCTTTAGATTGAAGTATAATTGTCCATAATTGGCATTAACTGGTATTAATTAAATGACTAATAGAGATGATTCAGGTAGCTTGAACTGTTGATATCCTTAATGATGGCTTGTCAGGTGACTTCTTGACAAGGCTGTGTGTCAGCATTTTGTCACTAGAGGAAAGAAGTACAGCCAAAAAAAATGTGGAAAACACATGGCTTTAGCTGTTAGTGAAAACAGAATTGAATAATGCATTTAAATAGCGGAAAACCATGTATGTTGCTAATTTACTGTAAACAGCAAATCATTAAGGTAATAGATAAGTACTCTACAGACAGATTAGCGTACCTCCATATTGCTTAAAATTGTGATATATAAAATGAGTAGCTAAATAAATAAATAAACTGCTAGTCTTTAGGCTTGATATGAGTAACAGGATATGAGTCAGCAGACTCACAAAATCTTGCTGGAATCCACACTATTACCTGTCTAAGAAATGCAACTTATAATGATAAAGCAAGGATACGGTGTGTGTGTGTGTGTGTGTGTGTGTGTGTGTGTGCGTGCGTGTGTGTGTGTGTGTGTGTGTGTGTGTGTGTGTGTGTGTGTGTGTGCGTCCGTGCGTGCATGTGTGTGTGTGTATGTGTGTGTGTGTGTGCGTCCGTGCGTGTGTGTAAGTATGGTGGCTATCAAGTCAGGGCATGGCTTCACCAACTGGCACCTGGCAGCTGTCAAGACAGCCCTAAGTAATGTAGTGTTGCTTTTATAGCTTTGCAAACACACACTCAAAATAATGTAATTCCTACAAGTTTAATGGATTGAAAAAATATATCACTAAGAGTGAATTCTTAAAGGCAGAGTTCCACAGAATGTTTTTTTTAAATGCTTATGGAAGGTGAAGTCCAGGGCATATCAATCACAGTACAAAAATCAAGCTCAGCTAACAGCCTCTCATTATACTCACTGTGAAATGTTTTGTGACTCTCCTCACCTTTGAATTCATGCCACAGCCCAAAAGCTGAGGAACTGCAGCCAAACCTTTCTTTGTGCAAACTCTTTGTGTGAGCATCCCTGGTAACATGCTGCCAGGTTTGGTTACAACAACAGCTGCATACGCCCAACCAGTGACATGATCCGTCTCCCGTCCCTCACCTTTCACATCACAAAGCTCAACATGACTAATGGACAAAAGCCGCTCACCTCCCCCTATAGAATCTTCCCCAAAATTCACACTGCTTAATTAGTGCATAATTTCCAGTGGCTGGAGGGATGTGAGAAGTGCTTTTTCAGTCACCCTGCCAAAGGGGAAGGACTTTATGCACAATGATGTTTTCTGCTCAAGTGAGGGGTTGGGGTGAAAAAAAAGACTTATTCATGCAATATATAATTACTATATAACTGACCTATCACTCATAACACCTTATGGTTTTTAAATAAGTATCAGAAAACACTTTTAAAGGGACAACATAGAATGCAGGAGAATGCTGAAGTAGTAAGTTATGGACAAATTCACATACTGCACTTTGGCATTTGTTCTTTTTACAACAATTCCATATAAGAATATTACAAATCTGAATGCTAACTGCCATATCGTATAGTGTAGGAGCTGTAATGTTGCCGGTTTCATGTGCCATTTTTATAAGGCTGTTATTTTAAAATAAGGCCAATGCAGTACATCCTGTAAGATAATTGGGCAAGCCTGTATTTTACTGTTTCAAGTAGGCTACTTGATATAAGGAGACACTTACTGAGTTTAACTGCATGTATCACTTTTTTATCTTAAGCCTGCGGTGTAAATGGAAGAGGCTAGAGTGAATTTTTACAGTTAACAGCAGAGACACAAGAACAGCACAAGGGTCAATGGCCTGCTTCACTCTCTGGCTCCACGGTTCAGAGGAGAACTTCAGCTAGTGGGTTGATGAAGACCTTTTTAAACGGTACTTTTCTTCATTTGGGCTAGGGGGTGGCGTTGCAGATTGATTTAGCTGAAACACAACCTCTGTTAAAATATACAAGCAAGCAAGATCACAGTCGCAACCACAAAATCATTTTAATATATTCCCTATGCTACTTGTGAATATTAATAATAAATTAATAATTAATTTTGCCTTTGGCGTTGCAAGATATACTAGTTTTAATTAGTGTACTGTACTCTTATACAATTAAAAAATAATTGATGTCCATACTTATTGGCATTTACTGTGATCTCCTTTCTTGTTGTTGTCAACAGAACCTGCAAGTGATGAGCTTTCCCATGTTTTCCCCTTCACTCCATGCAGTTCAGCTTGAGGAAAATGCGCATTTCTTGATTTTACATGAGTCACACAGAAATAAATAAATCTTATCTGTGAATTATTACGCTGAAGACATTGTGATGTTGGGCGATACTTCATTACCATAAAGCAATCTCATTAAAAAGAACCTGTTCAATATTTTAAGGGACTTGTAGTAGAGGCCACAAATCCCATACAAATTATCACAGAGTCAACATATTTTTCATTACAAAAATTGGGATTTGAATCCAACATGGCTTATTGGAGATCAGCTCCCCAAAAAAAAAAAAATAGAAAAAAGAAGACACAACAAAACTATGAAAACGAATTAAAAAATGAAAATGTTTGTTGTGTGGGTTGTGCAAATTGTAACTAAACAGAGTGGGAGGGTGGGGGGGGTCTCTCCCCAGATATTGGAGTGGCAGTTGGAAGGCTGAGAAGCAGGGAATCTTCTTCTGTCCGTGTCAGTTCCAGTCCATGGAGCGCTGATATCTGAATAATAATCCTGCTACTCAGCTCCATCTCTGCCTGCTCTCTCTTTCTCAAGTTTGCCTCTATTTCACTCCTCACTCACTCAGTCCGCACTGCCGAGAATTATGTCGACAAACTGCAGCCCCGCATCCTCCTTCTTCCTCTCCCCTCCGTTTGATATTACCCCCTGCATGAGTCTTAATTATATAAGCGTATTAACATTTTGGAATTACAGCTATTATTGAGCCGTGTGGATTTGTCTACAAATTCATATTCAGATATATCATTGGTCACAAATGACAACATTTATCAACATTTTTAAGTACCTGTGGTGCCATTACAAAGAGGAACAAACCTACTTGTAAGGATTCCTATTAGATGCAGTTTTAAGCGAATGTCACTTTTTTATATAGAAACAAACTCACCCACCGTTTCAATGGAAAACCCATGCTGGAGTGCAAAAGATGGCTCAATTCTATTTTATCGCCCCTTTTAAAATGTATCTATATTTGAAATATATGTAAGGAAACATCAATAAATTCATTAAATTGTAGGTTGAGGCAGGTACTACAGAAAATTATGTGTTTTTTATATTGTTTTTCCCCAAAAACTAAAAAAAAAGAACAGTGGAAGGCCTGAAACATGTCATCAGTAAGTATCCAAGGCTGTGTAGTCATCGGGGAAACACCAGGACCTCATCAAAAATGTTTACTGTCCCGGCTTAATCCAGAGAAATATATGCATTTGTTTCATTTCAAAATTCATTTATTTAAATCTCACTATGCATTTTTCTGAACTATATGAGCCCTGCATGAGGGGAAAAAGGCCCTTCTCTCTCTCTCTCTCTCTCTCTCTCTCTCTCTCTCTCTCTCTCTCTCTCTCTCTCTCTTTCCATTTCCCTGGTTAGGAATGGTGATTTAAAAGTGGTTCTCCTGTCTGTGGATTAAACCCCAGGAAGCTCTACTCCGGCCGCCTATGACTGACTGCCATCAGCACCTTAAGATGTAAATTCAAATTCAGTACATTTCCCTGAGAAACGAGAGGGGATTTACGATACGGCATGTCAAGAAAAAACTTCAAAATCCCAGCTAATGGAGTTGGCATGGGATTTGAGGGTTTAATATTGCATGCGGTTGGGTTTTTGTGCAATTGACCAACATGACATGCCTAACTGTATAAATGGGGGCTTTATGATGATAAGATCACTGGCTAATAAGATATTTATGTGACACGCTGACAAATCCATCTCCCACTGCCATCTTTCCGCCTCGCCGAGCCGGTGAGGATCAAAAGAATTTTCTCTAAATGGGGTCGTTAATAGACGGGAGGAAATTTAATAAATTAATATTTAAGGGAAGTTAAAGATGGAAGTTTAGTCCTTACAAATACTTTCAGTAAAAGGGGTAGAGTACCCCCCCCCCCCCAACTTGATTATTTTTATGCAGTGTTTACGATATTTTCAGCTAGATTGACCAAGGCTTGAAACCACAGTCACAGCCTGTGATGGGTGATTTTATGATCTTTTGAACTTCATTCCTTCATTACCATTTTTCTGTGTCAGTTGAGTTCACTGGGTAATGTTATGTGGGTGGATGTATTTTGAAATTCCAACTGTGCTAAATATTTACATGTTTGACTGAAACTAAAGAAAGTTTGGCTTTTTCAGAGTGTAAAGCACACCTCCTGTGGGAAATACGAGAGTACTGAAGTTGATATTAGAAGCATTTGGAGATATACTGCATAAACACTCAAAGAATGATGTTAGTTTTAAATGTAGGTATAAATGTGCAATAAGAGGACTGCCCCCATATAATTTGTAATACATTAATAGACAACATAAAAATGTGATGCCTAATAGCTGCATCACCTGGACTGTGTTTTGCAAACTGCAAACACATTGGTCCTTACTTACACAACATTCTCCATTCATAGAAAGAGAAAGGCCACTGAATTAAAAAGGGTATCTGCAGGCAATGACCTTAGTCATAGCTGTTTGAAATAAGCACTATCCTGTCAGATCGTTACGGGACCGAGCCCAGTGAAAACTGACCATATAGAATAAAGAATGACACTTCCTTGTGGCTCATCAGGAAATGAATGTTGACGAAATCGTACTTTGTGGTTCTGTGGTGGGCTGAGGATGGAAATGCCCCCTCTGGACATTGCCTGATTTTTCATGGTTTTTAGGCAGAGCGAGATTTAGTGTCAGTTACAGACCTCACATCTAAATCTTATGCATATGTGGACAGATATATTTTAACCCTTTGTTGATTGGAACTGCAGCTTACATTGCTGTACCCTGTTTTCATTAGGCTTCTCCCATTTTCTCGCTGTAAGCCTTGATATAAGCTATTTTCCAATATTAAAAGCGGCAGTAACCAGGATCTATTTACAATATTCTCTTTGTCTGCACGTACAAGGTCTTTCAAAAATATATATCCTTTATGACCTGCTACACAACGTATAGTGCTATACAATGCAATGGGTTCTAACACATATTTCAATATCCATTTGATTGACCAGTTAGTCTGTAACTCAAAGTATTTGCTGTTGTTACTATTGGTATAGCAATAGTAACATTAATGGTAATAATGATAGTAATAGTATTGTTATAGATATAATGGTGTAATTAGTGTATTTTTTTTATTTTCTGTGCCAATCATTATTTTTTTAACATACTACATGTAATAAGATGTTTATATGTAACAGACAATAGATTTTATAGCAACACTCATTTTTTCCATTTCATTTCATTTAAGTAATTCAAGAGCATGTGCCAAGTGCCAATAATTTAATACAGTGCAATGTATTCTACACATAGAGTATACATCACACAAATATGATGACATCTCTCTGTGCATTCTTACAACTATTTTATTTAACTGCAAAAAGGAGTCTGATAAATGGGCAACCACAACAGCTGGCATCCCTTTGGCCAACACATGCGGTTTATTTTCAAACATCAAAGCAATGTTTAAATAAAGTGGCAAAGGGTCTGTCTGCTCTTTAATGACGTGCAAAAACGACATATGTGTTGGGGATCCTGTTACTTTCACAGGCGTGTTCACCTAGCAAATTTAGAGTGGCTTATCTCAATTTGTCTAATGGTGTAAATGAAAAAGTCAACAGGAAGGCACTGTCTGCAATGTCTGATAATGTATGAGAGAGTTTTCCTTTCAGATTGGCACCTCCACCCTTGTATTGGGTAGCCGTGTTAAACTCACTTAAGCGCTTGCATTCATGTGTGAGATTTTGACTGAAAATGTGTGCTGCATTAAAGGTTTCTGCAATGAGGATGTGAGCAGGAGGTCAAATATTTACACTGGGTCACAGACAGCATGTCTATGTCTATATAAATAAACTAATCAAAAAGTGAATCAAATGAATAAAAAGAATTACTTTGGTGTAATTATAAATGATTATAGTATTAATAACTAATTAATTATAAGTAATATTTCCCTGGCTTGCAGCTCTGTGTGCCCAAAAAAGTATTACGTTTTGCAAGCTTGCTGTTGTGAATCAGTTAAACGAGCCAGCTTCTATATCATGGAACATTATACAAAAGTTGATTTGTTTCATTTCTTCAAACACTTCACTTCAAGACACTATTAATACAATAGTGCACATTTTGTGTAAACAAAATATTATATTTGAAAGCCATTATTGCTAAGACAATCTGTCCAATGCCATTGTTGTCGACTTTTAAACCAGTTTGAGGTTTAGAAATGGATGTTGATGTGAAATCATACGGATTTCACTGAAAGGCCAGATTTGGAGCGTCATATCCGTAACACAGTTTATATAATACAAGCATGACGTACAGCTGTTGAAGTTTTTGACTTTGGAAGACAAATTTGGCTCATTGGTCTTTTTGTGGTCCAGTTTCTGTCACGGCTCAGATGCATGGAAGCCGGCACACGGGTCATAAAGGATCTGCTCCGTCACACCAACATCCTGGACCTTGGCCTTCTCTCTGATTGGGCCTTTATAGATGAGTCCACCTCTGAGATATGTAGCGAGGCTTTTAAGTGGTATGAGCTGTGTGAGATTTATAACACACCCCACTTAAAAAGCGGTGAACTGTGCCTCCCTCATTCTAAATGTTTTGATTACCGCATATGTTCTCACCATAGGAAGCCAGCCTTTTTCATTTCTAGTCCTTTGTGAACAGTGCATTTTAGTCCTTCCCCCCTTCCCCCCTCCTTTAATTCTCAGAGGAGCTCCTGTATACTCTATATTTATTGTCCAAGGTGCCATTGGTGATAGATGAGAAACCTGCTCAATTACAAGGGCACAACTGTGCCTTTTGAAACTGATAGGATAAAAAACAACCTTTATTCCAAAAGGGTAATATTGTATTATGAAGACATTCAAGGCCGAGAGAGTCTACAGCAATAGAATCTAACTTTTTTCCCCAAGCTACTGCTACACACTTAACAGCATTATAATTCTAATTATAATATAACCTTTATTGTGGAAGAGGCACTTCTATAAAATTGAGTTTGACATATCCATCCATTTTTAAGGCTGGAGACAAAATGGCACTACTTTTCTCCCCTTCATTTTTGTAGACAGTGGTATAAAAAGGTGAACAAATCGCATTATAAGACAGCTTTATCAGATATAAGAAAATAAGGACAAATGTCTGATTTAGGAAATGTGTTTTACATTTTTGTTTTTTGACCATATTCGGATCATATTTACATCGGATCAGAAAGCAAACGTATGCGTTGTATTTTTGCTCTATAAAAGACAGATGTGAACTTTAAGTTTGATCCTGCTTTGCCTCTCCTCAGGCAAGGACGACAGTCTATAAAAGGATCTTTCTATTCAGCAATATGGATGACCCTTCACTGTCTAGAGTTTGTTGACTGATCGTCAGTCCCCGTGTATTGATGTTATTATGACTGCTCTGACAGAATACAGAACAAACAAAGTTACAGACTGCATGTGTATATTTGTAATATGTACATTAAATAATCTGGCAGGATGGTCACTCACTGAATGCTGGTCAATATTCATTATCCCTGAACCTGTTCGGAGATGGCCTTTTCACCTCATGTAGCTTGAGCTGAAAGTATTTTTTCCCCCCTCCTCGTCATTAAGACTAAACCTAACCAAATTGTGTGCCTTTGCTGTGCTGTGATTTGTAACAGCAGGGATTATGGGAAAAACTGGTGATGCAGGGTGTTCACAGGCGGACATCTTGAAGCATGATGTTGAGCTATGTTCCTGGTCAGGCAGGGGAGGCATCGACATATAAAATGGTTGTAAATTTGCATTAGGACCAATCCATCATAGGCGAGGGAGAATGCAGGGACAATGTACAGGCTGTTCGGCTCACCACGGCGGAGCAGGCAGCTTCTGACAGATTCCTATTTAAGTGACTGTGAATGCAACAATTCCACAAATAATTTGTCAAGTGGTGCAGCTGAACTGGCTCTGAACCCTCCTCACACACACACACACCCCTCTCTCCCTCTCTCTCTCTCTCTCTCTCTCTCCCTCTCTTTCCTGTTTTCATTTCTCAGTCAAATTTAAATTCTTTTTTTTTCTTTAATATTTTTAATTATATTTTTTTCTCGAGTTTTTCAAAAAATAAATATGCGGTTAGAGTGTGACATTTTTTAATGTAATAATAATAAGAAAGTCTATGTAAAGGGCATGTGTCTCAGAATGTCTCTCTCCCCTTGGCACAGATGACAGTGTCCTAACATTCACTGAGTTAACGCCATTAAACATATACCAGACCAGGGTGAGAAATCAATACTGCTATCTAGGTTTTTGCAAATGTTTTTATTTTAAGTCCAAGATAATGATGTGAAACAGTCCACAATTCTGTATGACTCTTATTCACATGCATCTTACTCACAGGCGAATGCTACCAGAAAAACCTACCAGAACTCCCCTGTTTGAATACATGAAAGCTTTCTGCAGGTCAACAATGAGTACAAATGGAGAATTTACACTGAAATATTAAAACACATATTAAAATAAAAAAAACTTTTCACAGCATAGGGGAAAAACCCCCTCTGTTTCAGAGCAGTTTGGATACTCAGTGTCCCCTTTACCTATAAGAATGATTTCGCCTTGCAGAGTGAACTTTCAGTCAATCAAAACAAAAAGAGTTAGTGACTGAAAAACAAGCAGGTACTCTCGGCAGTGGCTCTGCAGTTATGTCATAGTATGTTATTGCAGTTTTTTTTTATTTTAATAAGATAATTTTGTAAGCCTAGTTTAGCATGTTTGTATGTGGGCTTCAGAAGACATTCCTCTCTATTCATTCCCTCAGCAACTTCAAAACCTTTCGTCTTTGTATCTTTGGCCAGCAAGGACATGAATGAAACTCAACTAACTTTTTATGTGTTTATCTGTTTTGTTCATCTGTGAATGATGGTTCTGTGAATTTATCTTGTTTTTCAGTTTCAGTGCAATGTGAAAACAAGGTGGAATCTTTATTTTTAAAGTGAGAAAAAAGTTCAGTGAAACCATCAAAATATGTGACTGTTTTGTGATAAAAAAAATCATTCCGCAAATATATTCCCCATTTAGACAGCCTTTATATTTGTATGTGAAATGTATTGCTGCAAATCTTTTATTTTACGTACCCAGTGCCAGAGTTTTACACAGCTCCACAAGAAAACAGAGTGCGTCTTCAGTCTTCATCCTGCTGTCTTGGAGCCCTGTAATATAAGGTAGGGGTTGTCACTCTTCTCATGAGTGAGATACACTCATGGCCTTGATAATGTGCTACAATGTCTCAGCTTCAGAAACCCCTCTGCACTAGAAGAGAGAGATACGTTCCTGACCCGGCAGTGAGCTACATTCAGCTTCAGGGCTTCAGTCTTGACCCCAACTAGCATGTCATTAAACCACTCTCCACAGCTTTGAGCTTCTCTTCTTATTTGACTATATCAATGTCCTTCTGTATCCAGTGTATCCTCTAACCCACTTTTCCTCCAATCTCCTACTTTGTACCAACTTTGAAACTTAATGATATGATGTAGGTTTAAATAACTACTGCTGCTGGTCATGGTGCTAAACCTTTGGCATTGTCTGTTCATTGCCTAAATCTATTTACTAGACTGTTACTCACTCTGTATAATAGTATCAGCTAAATGCATGCATGTAAATATAACATAGCATTCTCCTCTTCCCCTGTGCAAAAATCCTATGTGCATGAAGGGCAGAAGCTGTGTCGACATGGTGCCCACAGATTCCTTTTGCTGCTCCCTTCACTGCAGTCTACAGACACATATGCAGAGGAGGGTTGGGACAATGCCCCAGGATTCTCTGTGCTGAAGTCTCATAAGGCAAGCTAGATTTTAACATGAATGAGGCAGCGTGACATCGTTTGGTTAAAATCTTTTCTTCATGGAACATAATGTTACTATTATTGTACATTTGCTGAGCTAAATAATTTCCATGTATAATATAATTTACTGTTACTATACATTTACTGTTGTGTCATGGTGAATTACCTTAATAATTTAATTTAATGAAATATCTATTGACTGAGTAACCCAAACAGTGTACAGTGTAGCTAGCTAAACTCAGGGATATTACATAGTCATTGAGCTATGGGTTCTTGTCGCACGGATTTCTAGTGGACAGTGTGGGATATATCTTTATATCTTTCAGCTCTATTTTTCATTCCTTCCTTTCCATGGATCCTATGCCAAGTAAATGGACCCTTGGTGTCAAATCAGAAAACGGCAACTTAAATTATAGCGGAAATACATGTTTTCATTCCAACATCTAATGGCATCTATACCATATACATCTGAGTAGAAGCTGAGAGTCAGTTATACCAAAACATTTTGTCAGCCAAAAATATTACCTTTACTTATGTTTAAATTTAGCATATATAAATAATTAAAATAATAAATCACTGTGGTAGACACTGACCTGGTGACCAGGCCAGGGTGTCAGTCTTTTGAAACTTTGGAAGCCGCAACCCCCCCAACCCACCCCCAGAGCGCACACACGGTGACGACCCTTGACTGGAAAAATTGGGATATAGATAATGGATAAATGGAAAGAATTAAGGAAAAATTGACCTCTACAAGCATTGTTATAATCCCCTAAAATTAAAATACATAAATAAATAAATAACGCATTCCATAACTGTACATTTAATATAAAGCTTAATTGTCACAAAACCTATATCAGCATTACAACCTAACAATACAACTTCCATAAAAAACGGATGTGATGAAAATGGTACCATTTTTTGCAAAAAGAACAGAAAAAGGTATTGTATTATTCACACAATAATTACCTTAAACACTCCATTATGCACATTATTTATCAAAACAGGCTGCTACCGGGTGAAGGATGTTCCTTATCTTCTCCTGTCAGGCGAAGCATTACTCATTGAAAGTTTCCCTCATATCTGTTTCGGGGGGAATTCATTGTCATTTTAAATTGCAAATCAATCATAGATCACATGGTCCATACCCTAGTTCTGCTGGGGAGATTACCAACTGGAGCTGTTTACACACAGAGCCATTTGTAAAGACTCTGGCCATGCAGATGAGACAAGTTTACCAGTTTAACATTGTTGATCCCATAGAGACAGCCTTAAGCAATGACTTCGGAGAGGGCAAACAAAAAAAAAAATTGTTCATTCATCATTATTGTCATGGGCTTTCGCAAATGATAACAATTTGTCTTCATCCTATTTTTAGACAATGAGGCACAAAAGAGTCCAAAAAGCCATTTTGCCAGATGGGAGAGTGAGCTTTCATTGCAATATGCTGTTTTTTTCTCTTCCCCCATTCTTTATTCCCAGTTTTTTTACAGACTCTAATATGAAAGATTTTGCGCTTGTTCCCAGAAAGCAAAAGCAGCTGATTTTATAATAACTGCATATAAAAGAGACCAGACACAAGGTGTCTTATTTTAATAAGCTATACATTACCTTTCAAAGGGCTAAATGTGCCATTATTAGGCTTGCAGTATCTTTAAATGAGATAAATTAATGTCCACAATACATCTTGGAGATCTTCTTTTTGTGCGATTTTCACTCGATTGATTTTCAAATGTTGCTTTAGCACTGATTCAGCACCTCTGAGCTCTTTTCTTTAAACCCCGGGGTTTTTCACCATGAAGGACAGGTTGTATGGTGGATGGTTGTTTTCTTTTCAAAAAAGATGTTGCTGCTGCCTGATTTTATTTAACACAATATATTTGTGGAAACCATGAAGCTCTGTTTGTGTAAAAATGGCACCGCTTCATGGCTAATGCAGTTTTTTTAAATGAAAGACAAATTAAAATGAAATTTTAAACTGTTTGCTCAGAGTCCTGTTAATCAATGAATAAACATTCATGTAGAAAAGTGCCACAATTCTACTTGGATTAATACAACAGACATTTAAAATGAGCAACTATCATGTGTTTTGAAACAAGTGTAACATTAAGAAGAGGAACATGTGGAACCCAGAATCCTAGGTGGAGATTGAAGAGGAGGTCAAAGTTGGGACTGAGAAGGATGAAGACAAATGGAGGTAGGGTTGTATGCATGGGTCCATATAATTGACATCTAACACGTGTCCTGACCCTATGACTCCAGGGTGGTGATAGGTCACTACATTAAAAGAAAGTATTAGTTTAGCCAACTGGATGATTTGGGATAATACATTGCTCCCTCTATCACCGGGATGAACACTCAGAAATACACACAGGGATTTTGATTGCTGTGTGTGTTTATAACACATGTGGCTTCTGTGAGAGATGGGCAAAGAAATATATTTCAAAACAAAATCCAGTAAAACATTGTATAGTAGTGTGAAAATGTATACTGGGTGGTATACCAACAGAATAGTGTCATTATTGTCATTTGATATGTATACATAACTGAGGTGAATATTGCCTCTGTGCAAAGACTTGTAATATATTCTTGCAACAATTATTGATATATAAATTTAGATAACGGGCATTTTTGCAAACAATTTTTATTTATGGTAAAACTACAAAAAGCAACCTAAATACAAAAATTTGAACAATAAAAAAATTCCTCATTGTCTACAACACAGAGTCAACTGTATTTAATATTTATCTTCTGTCTTTTTCTTTTTGAAGAATATACACTTTCCTCATAAACAAACGCTGAAAATTCTAGAACAACCCCTACCCACCCCCCAAGAAAAAAGAGGGCCTACAATTGACTTTGTCCGGGTCTCCAGGTTTAAACACTATTTTGCAGCGGATTATGGTATAATTGCCGTTACAAACTTCCTTCTAATCACATTTCCTTCCAAAAATCTTCCACAGAAGGACCTTGGCAGCACAGGGCAGGCCTCCATTAAATACACTGATGAATTGCAGTTTGCTATTCACGGCCCGACACAACAGGGTCGAGTAGGACCAGACCCAAGCTCCGGGCCGTCTCCAGCCAGCAGTGCCAGGGTCTCGGGCCCTGGCACGGAGAGGCGAAGCCATCGAAAAGCGCCATGCAATTAAAGACACATACGGATAGGCGGGTTTCAGAAGGAGAAAAAAACAGCAATGCAATTTGAGCCTGAACTTTAAAAAAAAGAAAGGAAGTTCTGGAGTGCCGTGGTTAACCTTCTGGTTCAGTTGCTGTTTTTGAATTTGTTTATGTGGAAAGACAAAGCATTTGCATCAAACTATTTTTGACCTGAGTCTCAGACTTAACAAGATGGGAATACTAATAAGATGGGATCTTCAGTGTGGACAGTTAATGATTTTGGTGTAAGATCTTAGAGGAAGAACAAAAAAAAAATCTTTTGAAGAATGAATATTTAAGTGGTTCTGATGCCAGTCTGTGTTGTTGTCTAGTAATGGGACATATGACATTAACATGGACTACTTTCTATGTAAACTACTAACAATATTCATCAAGCGCGGCTTTAGCAGTAATTACAACTGTTACTTCAGTGTCTTTGCATCCCAGCATTAGTTTATTACCCACTACAGTAAGCCAGTTGTAATATACATATTGCATACATTTCTTCTCTTCAATGTAAATGAGGTTTGTTTAGCATTGTTTTTTTTTCTTTTTATGAGTTTTTGCTCAAATAAATATATAGATTGAGCGCATGCTTGGTAAATGATTATACATTTCTAGGTATGGCATTATTGGGTCCTATTTAAAGTAAAATTTTATTCCTTAATTAACTTTCTTTTTATCAATATTTTACTCTGAAATGTAATTTTTTTGCATTCATGCAGATTTATTTGCATCTGATTGATTGACAGATTTTCAGCAGTTCATATTTTTGTGAATGTGCTTGACAGTTGTACAAATGTATATGTCCATTATTGAAGCAACAATGTCAAATGTTTATCTTTTATGTTTCACAGAAAAAGGTTTTGAAAGAAATGTATTTGTGTGCCTGTATTCTTAAACTTGAATTGTAAAAATGAGTAAACTGGAAATGGTTACGGTAACCAATTCCACAAGAACGAAACAAAACTGATAGAAAATATCTATTCCTCTCTAGTGCTTAAAAGCATTGGTGCATACCTGCCATCAAGGGCTGTAATGTAGATGAGTGACTGAATTGGAACTCCATGTTCTAGACTCTGGCCATCAGAGGGCATGCACTCAGACAGAGAAAAAAGTATATTATTCAGTGCACACACACGTGTGCATGCCATTAAACAAGATACATGGGTGCCAATTAGAATGCAAGAATACCTGAAAACTCACACATCCAAATGCATATAACCCCCACTCAGCACAGCCAAGTCAGAATAACCACATTACAAATTAATGTAACATGCTAATCTGGATTAATTCATTTTTTATATGGTGAAAACCGAATTGTGTAAGATGTTTACTTATCTTATATTTACTGTCTGCATTTATTCCACACATCCATTCAATGAAAAGTTGAGTCTGTGAAACACCAAGTATACTACATGCAAATGAACCAAATAGTAGTTTTATACAAAAGCATGAATGTGTCATTACCTTTTATTCCAATGCCATAGTAAGCCCACTGTAAAAAATAAAAATAAAAATCTCCTACTGCATGTGTGCATAGTCTTACAACTGACATCCTTCACCAGAAACCCCTCCTGAATCAGTCCTCCATTTCCTACACAACACGGCCGTGTGAATAGGGTGCAGGGCACTATGTCTCCAAACAAATAGCTGAATTGTTTCACATGTGTCTCAAATCTGCCTCTCTGCAGGACTGTGGTGCTGGATTTTCCTGTGTTCATTACCATATCAGCTCATTCAACTCACAATTTATAATGTATTAACTGTATTATTTTATTCCATGGATGTACAAGGAGTTCTTAAGATGCTATCGATTTTTCTTTGATTAAACGTCTGCCCATTCAGACCAAATTAGTGTGAGTTTAATCAAATCACAATCAATACCTACTTAATAAGATACCCATGCACAAAATGTTAAGCTTGGAATAGTTTAGAAATACAAGCTATGTTAAAAATCACCCCCCTGCTTTAATAAAGCTCCGCTGGGTGGTGGTGGGGTGGGGGGGGGGAGTTGGGGGTGCTAGTCACCAGTGTTTGAGGAGGGAGGACTAAGAAATGTATCAGGTGAGTATATGGTTTTGTTGAGTCTCCAAGATGTGACTCTGCCAAGGCCCAGATTAAATTCACATATGAAGTCTCTGTAAGATATAAGTTGTGGTTTCCCCTGAAAGCCCCCTCCCTTATACACACACACACACACACACACACACACACATAACCAACCCCGCCTCCCTGCCCAAAATCTCTGTGCCCATCAGTCATTTTCATTGACCATCTGGAGGAAGAGGTTCTTTCTCACACATAAAGTATCGCTTCTGACAAAATTCTCCAGCTTCACCAAAAGCAGGAAAAGAATGTTAAGGAAACATTGTTGCGTTTTTGTGGTTGGCTATATTTTTATTATTATCGTAAGGTGGGCTAGTACATGCGTGTTACACAGAAAGAGAGAGAGAAAGACAGACAGAGAAAGAGAGAGAGAGAGAGAAAGGGAGAGAGAGCGAGACCATGGCCTGAGAACATCATTACTTGATCCAGATAGATTTGAGGTTTGCCACATTTCCTCAAAGAACTGACCTAAATATATCCAGAGCACTTAGCCAAGGGCCTCTCAGTGCGTCTTCTCGGTTTGACCCGTTACCGCGAGCATGTCTTCTCAACAGTGCCTCAGGGCAAGCCCGAGGGCGGTGGGAGACGATCTGCACCTCCTCAAAAGGTCAGTCTTTAGGAGCCAATCTGACTCTCCACCTAGCAAGGGGTAAAGGAAGGTATGAAAAAATAACCCAAACCAGCCAGTCCTTAGCTCTGAAAACCATCCACATCTCTTAGAGATTGCTGAAAATCACCCACATCTGATAAGAATGAGAACTCGGCTGACTTCTGGCCACGGTGCGAATGTAGCTCAGGAGTACTGTCTATCTTTGATGGGGTAACGTGATGCCTGCCTTTTTCTGCTGGAAAAAAAAAAAACATATTCAATAAAGGTGACCAGAATAATACACTGAATAGGTCCTCTTGAGGACATGGACGGCTGAACTAGACCTTTTGTGAGCCTCCCTATGGTTTGCATTGTTTATCCTCCTTATTCCTCCCATCTATGCCAATTCGCTGCCGTGTCAGATTAACAGTGCATAAGTACTTTTTCTCGGAATAGTAAACACAATTTGTCTTAATCCCTGCAGTTTTAACAATGGCTGTCTCCAAATAATGAAGGCTCGATGTAATTAATTAAAGCCATGCAGCCGGTCCTCTCTCCTCCAAATAGAAATGGAAACTATTGATATCATAATCGACAGCTTTTGTAATATTTTGTAATTTGATTTCCAGTCTGGCCCCTTTTTAGTAATTACATCATTATCATGCGTGCATTTTTATCCATGTCTCATGTTAGGTGTTTGACATTATTCGTAATCTCCGTACATAAGGGAAGTGCGCGTATTTTTAAAGAAAATGACAGTTGCTTTTTTGCATTGACCATCCTTTTCCTCCATCTAATAGACCTCTCTTGTGGCTGTCAGTCAGCCTGAATGCCTGATGCTTGGGCATAAATTGTTAAAAGCGGTTTTAGGTAAAGAGAGAGAGAGAGGTTGAGTGAAGTGGATTTTTTTTTCACATAAGTCAACCTCAATTTACGTCAAAGAGGGTTAAAAGACCTTGGGATTAAAGCAATAAACTGGCTGCTGTCAGAGCTAAAACCCTGCTAACAATTTAGTGCCAAACTCATGTTGTTCAATATCATTTCATATTATATCATGTCACTGCAAGGTGACAGCTGCACATCATGCCGACAGAGCTGATTCACTCTGAAGAATTCAGTGACGTTTCGCAGAATCGAAGCTGACTTCATTTTCCTCTGATCCAGAATGGGAAATCTATCTCAGCTCCTGTTCTATGGAAACCAGACTGGCTTTCCTGAGGAAAAAAAGATATTTGGGAAATGGAGGCTTCAGGCCTCTAATAGAAGTGCCAGCCATCTTCTCAGGAGCCTTAATTACTGCAGCTGACAGCAGTAATGGAGTGGTCCCATACAATGGAATCAACTTGGGACACAGTAATTTTACATCCAATGTCAAATTATTAGTCATTGCCATCATAGAATTTTGCCCCCTTTAAAATAAAAAGCTGAACTATGCCGATTGTGTTTTAAATGTTCATTTTTTCAAGTATTTTGCTGTGAGCAATTTATCGCTGGTAACATTAACATATGTACATTGCATGTCAATACGATGATTATACCGTTCACACAGCTACATTGCAGACTGTATAAAATGTATCTATGGGAAGCTCATGGCATGAAGGTGTAAGCATTTCACAGATTAATAATGCTTTGTGTTGACTTTACCTTAAAGTAAAATGCTGCTGTGATGACATAGGACACAGAATTACAGGAGATTATATTCAAGTAATTGTAATGTTCATAAAAAATAACATCTTTTTCCTTTTAAAAAAGAACTTGTACCTTATAAGATGAGCAGACAGCTGTGAAGCACTTTGTGAAACAACTGTGGTTTTACTTAAACAAGCAAGCTGACAGCTACAGCTTGAGAAAACCACACCAAGAGCTATTTAAGCTAAAAAAGAGCTTCAAGCACACCAGCACACTTGTGTCTTAGTTTCATTCATTTTCTCCCTCTCTCGCAGCCTTATTTTCCCCATACACACGTTCTCAAACACCATAACCAAAACACTTGCAGACAGTTCCCTTCTGTCGGTGACCCAGAGGACAAACGCGGTACTGAAGCATAAATAAAGACTGCCACTAGCCAGTAGGAGTGACTGACAGCCGACAAAGCCCCAGCCAGCTAACTGTCACCGCCTCTCGGTCCGCGGGGCGTGTGGGGTTTTATCACAGTGGGCCCGGCTAATTCACCAGCACAGGATGGACTGATAAGACTGGCTCCCCTCTCCTTTTTTTCCTCCATTTCACAATCAGAGAGATGGACAGGTCCCCAGGACAACAACACTTGTCCCCTCTCCAGCATATGTCTGTCTGGTTGACGGGAGGCTGCCAGGTTACGATGCGCTTGCCCTTTAAATTAAGAACGTTAGCGATACACTGATAAACTGACACTCTAAACACCAGAGGAAAAGAAGAAGGGCGGGAAAGAAGGGGAGGAGGAGGGTGGGAAGAATACATCAGCAGTAGACCTGTGATCTACAAGCATGTCAATTACTTATGTTTAAGGTCCATCACCGTATGCTTTTTTTCAGCCTTCATCCTGCCCATACGCACCCCACACACGCGCCCACACACACACACACACATACACACACGCACGCACGCACATACACGGGTACACACGCACACACTCCTGTTTATTCAGACCATGAATATTTAACTGCTTGCTTGTACATGAGATGGTATGATTGTGTGGTCTGTTGTTTTCTCTCTGGTATATTGCCCCCATGGAGCTCAGCCGCTCCACTATCTGTTAATGTAAATGTATCAAACTGTCACTTAAAACGGGAAGAGGCATCCTGAAGGAGAGAGGGGATGTAAATATTAAATATGTACTTTATCTTTTAAAATGCTCTGATTCTGAAGTCATGTCCATAAGGCTGGAGAGGTGCGTTGGGCCAATTAGGGTAAGATATGGCAGCGCAGTGGACCACACGGGCCTGGGCGAGGGACAGTGGGCGAGGGAGTTGAGGGAGCAGATCCCAGGTGGCATACTGTCCATGCACCCTACAGGAAATTCTCTTCAGCGGCTCCTTCATGAATACCCTAGCATAATAGGCTAACTGAATATATACATTAAACTGGAAAAATCACTGCACACAATAACGTACTCACTACAAGTGCATTTGCTAAGCATATGATGAACATAATATGCATAAGTACAAAATCCTGTCTTTGAAATGATTTGTCTCTATACAATGCTTAAGCTTGAAATAATTTGTGGTCATACGACACCGGCAGAAACGTGAAGCGCCTCTCTAATGAGCAGGTTGTTAGTGAGAGACGTTTTTAGCAAGCATCTTTGGGGGTCATTTATAAAAGTTACCGTCAGTGTTTCTACAACCATAAAGGCCAAGACAGTCAGAGTAGAACATTGTCTGATTTATAACCATGGATCACTGCAGGTCTCTTTACATTACCAACATTTTTGGTAGCACCATTGGGAATGTCTAGTTTTGCAAAAGGTGTTTCATAAAACAGAGTGTGATGAAGACAGTACCACCTGGTTGTTTATTGTTTCTGGTAGGTGGGCATACTATCAGGGTCCAAAATAGATTAAGCTGCTTAATAATTGTGCAATCTGCTTTGGTGATGCCAAGGAGTGGTGGGAAAATGAGGTCACAAATGAACAACCATACAATACTGACACACATGACCGAGTTTAACCAATCATTAGGTTTTACTGGGCAAAAAAACAAAAAACCAAAAAATGGGTGACTGACAGCTCACTGTAGCTGCACCCATTTCTGGTGTCATGAAATAAGTGCACTTTATTTCTCTGCACTGGAGAAAGTAACCTTCTAGCCAATGAAAATTAAAATGTACACTCACAGAGAATGGGTTGTATTTGATTGGTCTCCACCTTTTTATGCTGAGTCAGTTTGTTTGATTTGCAGTTTTGCTGAATGCCAAATCTTGATATTTATATCTTCAAAGTACAGCAATAGGAAGATATAACATTTTAAGAAAATAGATTGCTGTACCTTTCGTGTACTTTTGTGTCCTGAATTTATGGTGGTTGTTAGTGAGAGAAGGATTGGTTTGATTGAACATGGATTAAACTTATGTCTAGTCTGATTGAATATAGTGTTATCTACATTGATTATTGTTATCTGCTCACTGTTTTACCAAAAGAAACACTGATTGACTTATGAAATGGGGCATGGTTCAATAAAATGCACTTATTGTCTTTAAGGGTATATGAAATTCAAATGAAAGTGAACTTTAGTCTCTTTACGGGTACGGGTTTGTTCTATAAATTGAAAAGAGCACACTCCAAAGGACAACATGCTTGTCTCCAAAAATATAACTCACTTAAAGAAAATAATATTGTAATGTACTGTCTGTGTTGACTGTATTCTGTTGTCTGTTGACTGTATTGCCTATCCTGATAAAGTGACTAAGTGTGTTTGATTGAATGTAGCCCATAATATTGTACTGAAGCTGCTGTGACACCATGGTATCATGATGGTATTTCTTGGACAACAGGACGTGTGAGTTTCCTGCTAGCTAGGTTGGACATTCAAGGTCGTTTTTTACTTCTACCTACTTTTGTGTTAAAAACACCATTACCCATTAGTCTTCCTGCCGCATGGAAATTATTCTCGCCGAGAAATATTAATATCTAAAATATCAAGCCATTCATATACATGACAGTCCAGTGGCATTTACCAAACCTTCACTCTCCTCTCCAACGGAGTTGTTACTGTGAGGTCCACAGATTCTTCTTAATTACAGACAAGATGCACGAGTGTCACCCAGTATGGCGACATGGGCTGTGGGGAATTCCTCTCTGTCTTTGGGCCTGCAATGTGTGAACTCTCTGGATGAACATAAATGGCACCGCGTTTGTTGTTTGGGATTTTAACATCATCTATCCATCAGAGAAACTGCGCACTTCCTGGAGAGTGACTTTTGGTCCCAGGCACGTTTTTAGATGTGAGACGGAATAATGCACCCAGACAGCTGCCCATACCACATAGTGTGAGAAGACCCTGGAAAGGGAAGCGCTTCAAATGTCTGGAAACTATGGACATCAATAATGAGGTCTTGAGCTTCAAAGTATTTTCAGAAAACCACTCAAAAGAAGGAGTAATCCCGCCAGATAGGGGAGGTTATTTGAGATATCAGGCCCGCACATTTTAATTGTTGTTCCCCTTTGAAATATCAGTCATCCTGACATCCAACTCGTTTTATGTACCCGCCTTTTACTTTCCTTTTTTCTTTCCTCTTTTCAGCCTTTTTTTTGCATTGAAATTCAATTGTCCTGGGAGTCATTTCGGGTTGTTACTAAAAAGCCACTCAACTGATATGACTCCACTTTCCACAGACACGTGAAGCCCGCAGAAACTCCCATCTTTTTTAAAATGGGAGGAAAAACGTATAAAAAAAGGGATCAATTACCGTTACAAAGAGTTTGCTAATTCCTCTTGCTATGAGGCGAGATATCTGTGACAATAGCCCCAGGCAATATGAGTGTATTGTTTTAAAAGCAATGTCTCCTGAGCTGTTGAAGTACACTGGATAAGGCTCTTTTCTGCTCTGTTACATTTCAGTTTCTCTCATTTAATAAACCAGCAATCTTTCTCAAGGTTTCTTTTGTGGCTCTTATGTAACACAAATACATTCAAATGTAGAGAACTTTGAACCTTCACATTGTTAGATGTACCTAGATTTATTTAGATATATGTAGATTGATAGATATATGTATGAGTTAAATGTATATTCATTCATATGTGAGTTTACCTTTCTATAATGGATATCTAAATAAATAAAGCACCCGCTCATCTCAACCAGTTGCTCAAAAGTACACATTTTTACATTGATCTATATTACAGAAGTGCTATCGTACTTGCCTTTGACTGCAGAGGACTTAACCGCATGCAAATATAAAAGTGAGGCTATTTAGACAGTAATACTGGTGGTCATGGTAACACTAAAATGCTATGGTGACCAGCATTAATGAATTATAAAAGTGCTCCAATAAAGATATTATCAGAAGCCTTGCTGATAACATATAGATAACTGCAGTGATTTAATGTCCCATACAAATGCATTATGGTGCAAAAATAAAGTGACACATTCCATAAACAACAAAAACATAATAATTATTTTATCATTATCACCATTATCATTGGAATATATTTCATCGTTCCAGATATATTTATGTGAAGCTATTCTAAAAAAATCACATACACTGTAACTCAAAAGCTCATCCTGCTTGTTTGGTTCTCTTCCTCTCTTGGCAAAAGAAGGTACTTAGCATCACAATACATGACAGTAAGAATCATGTCAAACAAAAATAAATTCAACAGTAATCTTGAGGTTATTCAGTTCACCGAAAGGTTAACCATTATGCTGAATTAACCTTACCATTTAAATATTTCATTATTCTATCATCCATATTTTAAAAATCTATTTAATGTTAAGGTAATTAATGGTTTGTTGATTTGCAGCATAGCAAAGCTGTGTCTTGGAGGATTTATCAGTCACTGAGCAATTGCTTTTGCCATTTCCCAGCACTAAAGGTGGAAAGTGCTCTTGCCGGTTTAACATCCACAGGTTTAATGCTTAACAATATGATAATCCACTGATTAAAGCGGAGAGGCACACTGCAACAGTGTCGGCGATGGCAGATGATGCTCTCAATGTGCCAATCCCTTTGTTTGACGTGTCATTATGTAAATCGCTCTCGCTGCTCAGTCTGTCTGTAAGAGTGCTGAGCATGTCACACATTTGCCTCTGGGCCTACATTGTTTACTTGGCACCTATTTTCCCTTCGTTCCTCACTCACAGCTATTTTTTGGAGTTATTTTGCAGAATTATTTTAGACCTTCACACACACACACACACACACACACACACACACACACACACACACACACACACACACACACACACACACACACACACACACACACACACACACACACACACACACAATGCCTTGTGTCTACTGTTTGTGTTTTGCATTCTCTGTATGGTTAACCTTATTAAAGATTGGCCATGAAATGACAAATGTTTCTGCTCTTATCTCTTAGGAGTATAGATCTGCCTGTTCCGAGTTTAACACTGAATGCTCAACCTGGATTAATGCAGGTTTATAGAGTGAGAGGGAGATGCAGATCCTGGTTGCTCACCTTGTTCAATAGAAAGCATTGTGTTCCCCTGACAAACATTACAACAGAAAATAGCATGCATATTGCATGTATGTATTATTCCATGTTGAAGTGGTGAGTTTGGAGGAAGAGAATTACGGATGCTAGAACTTGAGATAGATCCATGTTAGATCTTGAGCGAACATTATTCCTTGTGTCACAAATATATACAATGAAAGAATATGTTTTGCTATTGTTCAGTTAATTCGCAGTACCTTGAGTCACCATCGCTGTTACCAGTTCAGAAATGCAACAACAGAGTGCATTACATGGACAATTTTGTAGCCTTATGAGTATATCACAACCCTTCATTGCTAGTCAAACCAGCTTAAATCTTTTAAAAATATATATGCAGAAGGGATTTCACCCTTTCTGTAACAAGAATAACCATACTGTAATAATTCACAACGTCTTCGAGTCCAGTGGACTTCCATTTCCATGCAAAGGTAACATTTGGTTTTAGAATGGAATGGAATAAAGGTCTTTTGATCTTATTAGAAAACGGTGTCTCCCGATCTCATCATCCAGATATATAGGTTAATGTCTTTGTGGCATTTTACCGAAAGGCCACACTGAATGGTCCTCGTGAGCATATAAATAATTGAAACCAACTTCCACGTTATTAAAAAATCCTCTCCATGAGATACCTTAGGGAGGAGAAAAAAAGATGAACAGTAGTATAAAACATACACCTAAAGGACTGACTTATTGCAATGCACGATTATCTCTCCTGACGGCGAAGCCGGGCCGGACGGTCGTGTTCCGTTACGGCATGCTTCTGGGATCTTTTGAAAAACGCTCGGTGGAAGAAGTCCCCTATGCTTGGTGACTCTGCTCCAGTGGGCAAACAGACAGGCAGGAGGAAGCCAGGACTCCTGTGCGTCCTACATTAGGACACGCCTGCTCTGAGTGTGCTCCGAGATGCCGCTGCGAATATTCTATAAGTGACCTTTTAGCAAAACATAAGGCTGAGATTGTGAGTACATTTGGTTATTCAAACGGGGCAGCCAATTGATGCATTGTGACATCCACGAACAGGGAGGCTGAGGAAGTCCGCGGATCCGATCAGTGCATTAGCGGCTCCCGCTACCTCGGGCTCTGAAATTTCTTTGGTCAGTCCACTCCGATATCGTCCCCTCCCGTCTTTCTCATGCTTAATAAACCCAGCTGAACATCCACTTTGAGTCTATTTGAATTTACAATTATGCCAAATGTAATCTGCAGTGAAGGGTGAGTTCTATATGAATAATACACTTCTGCACATTATGACTTTGGTGCATAATATTAGTGAGTGCGTATAGTTTATACAAAAGAGAGTGCTTTGTGTTCCTGAAATATCTGTCAAATGACCTATTAAGAGAACAGACTGAAATGCTGTCTTTCATTGGTTTGAGATGATTTGCTTCATCTCTTCATCACAACATGTTTGAGAAATTAAGACTTATGATTTGATAGGATATACTAATGCTATAAGCAGCATTTTTTTTGCTATGCAAACTAGATGTAAGGGCTTCTTTCCCCATTCCACCCCCTTCGCGGCGAGCATGTTTGTAAATTCTGTCCTCATATAGCTGAATGGCACTTTGAATTATCCTCCCGTGTACGCGCACATCACGTCACATTTAGCAGTCTGATATTGTTCGTGACGAGCTGCCTCAGTCAGGGCCCAAGATGTGCGTTCTGCTCTCGCGCCGGACTCCCCGTGCCAGTCCCGCACATTAAGGCAAATCTTTTCAGAGTCAAGCTTATTTCATATCACTTTCACAGGCTCAAGGTCCCTTTACCCACAGATGACCTGGATGCTCGTCTGAAGTGAGAGAGCAAGCTGCTGGAACGAGTCTGAGCCCAGTGCGTGACTCAAGGAATAAGTGGATGGGGAACTGATTGGCTAAACTGTAGGGGTGGGTGTATTGGTTTATGGAAGGCCTTTTTTTAAAAAAAAATATCAACATTCCAAGAGACACTATATACTTATTTGCTCTAATAAGTGACCCTGATGAAGTGACAGCAAAACATGCAATTTACATCCTTAATGTCAATAAACTAAGGCATTAATTCCATTAGGTCTGACTCTTTTCAATGTGCGCTTTTCAAAGGGTCACCATCACAGTAGCTGGGCCACATAGTGTTGACAGTTTAAATTATGTTTTGAGTCTTACACCTATTCTTATATAGATTCATATTTTCAAGCACAATCCATTTCATTTCCACATCATTATAGAATATCCATTCATGCACCTATGATCCACTGTAGGAGGTCCTTTCAGCACAACAGTGTGTATCATATGGCAGTTGTAGTGGACACCACACCTACACTAACAGATTTCAGAGACGGTCCAGTGTGGAAAAGTTGCATGTGAAATGGAGATACGATGCTCCAACCTCCCTAAGTGCACTGGAACTTTTAGATGAGTTGTACCAAAAACCTTATAAACACATTGTGACCGGCTCCAGTCTGCACGGGGGAAGTAATTACTGACAAAATATATATAGTACAGAGGAAATTTCTCAGTGACCTGATGCATGCATTAGCTTTACCCCTTCCATAACTCGGGCTGTTAAGCTTAGAGTGATTTAGCCCTCTGTCAGCCAAGAATGTTTAGTGGGTAAACCCTATGGAGAACACACTGATACAAGAAAGGAGTGGTATAAAAAAAATAAAATTCAAACACAGAACAGGTTTTATTTTCACAACGTTTTGCAAACTGACACTCTAAAAGGCTATCCTAAATCATGACCCCAAAAATTTAATACACAGGTGTGTTGTTCATCTCGATCAATCAATTCATCCATCAACTCTCTTGATGGATTCAGATAGGACATTTGATTTGTAAACAGATTACAGACACAATAGATTCTGCCCAATACCCTCACATTATTCATTGCCAAGTACATAAAAACAGTCAGCTGGGCCAAGAGAAAACCCTGTCTACATATTAACTGCAACAGTCATCTGTATAACAGGGGTATGAAATAAGTGGTAGCACACAGCCTTAAGAGGACACTTCCTCTGAACCAATACCATTTACTACTGCTCCTTGTGATTTGTCAGTCAGGAAGTCCAGCTTCCAAGCCACATTGTAAGAATCAAAGTTTGAGTGTAGTGTCTCCATTAAACATGTGGCTGAAGAGCATTAAAAACTGTTGAGAAATCCACAAATAAACGTCTGCCATACGTTTTCCAGACTTCAGCATATGAACCATTCAGTCAAATAAGCACAGCATGTCCCACTCCACTTGAGTTTCAGTAGGCAAACATTTAGGGATCCTAGAAAAGGTGCCCTATACCTAGAAAAGTGCTTGCTTTCTGATTATATTGTTTTCCAGATGTCTTCATAATCAAGGACAGCAGCACTGGCATCATCTGCTCTTGGGGACTTGTTTATTTTTCCTCTGGGACAATAAGAGCCTCTTTCCAAAGTTTGGTTTATGTAGGGGATTTTAGCATGTGTGACATTCTCTCTGACAAATTATGTAATTATCACATTATTAACTAACTATCCTAAACTGGATTAAAAAGTAACAAACAGTATGTAACAGCCTTATAAACTTGGTATTGTTTCTATATCCACTCAGCTACTCAGTTGATCTTGAACGTCTTGAATATTGAATCTCACTGTGTTGAATTTCAAGGAGCGATACACTTGACACATTTGAATGATAAATCTGAATTAGTAAAGCCTCATATTTATCTCGCTTACGTGGATGACATGTTTGTGTCCTAGTTGGTTGGATAGTTTTTTATTACTATTTTTATTTTTTGCATCAGTAAAATGCAGTATGTTTTAGTGAAAGTTTAGAGCGCGGTATTCTTGTGAGAGAACCCTGTGGTTGCTGTCACTCTGTTGTGAAGCGTTCTGTCAAGAAGAGTAGCACACGCTGGCACATCTCAACTTAAAGGAGTTTTTCAGAATCTCTGACAAAATCGCTCAGGATAAAACTATTTTACATTTGGTCTCAGTATCCTAAACAAAGAGGGAATACGCTTTGAATGCTGACCCAAAAAAAGAAAAAAGAAAAAAAATCAGATGTCAGATAATTTCCCTGTGAAGTCAGTATCAATTTCCATATCAGTGTTGGCTTGCCTACTGAAACTACCTGTAATTAATGCTACATTTGTCCATTTCCACTAATTATTTTCCAAGCAGTTTTATCCGGTTTTAGCTGCTACATGTTTAGCATTAATACAAATTAAATAAAAATCAAGACAAATGTAGAGCTGAACAAACTTAAGTTGAGACCTGAAAAAAACTGTAAAAATGACTAGCTAATCAAGAGACAGACCAATATGATATGTATATCAGAATAACGATGCCAAAAAATGAATCTCCACATTTATAATAAACTAAACTGTTCATTTTGGGGAAACCTATTCAGTAGATCTGGATACAGACAGCTATCATGTCCCCTACACTTGCAGCAATATCAACAAATCTGTCAATATCACATACAAAAGTCTTTGCTTACCATATTAAATTGTATGTAATTTGCCATAATTACCCACACAACACCTGTAACTTTTAATCTCACTGTTGGCTTTGTCACTGAGTGATGCTTTTAAACAGGTTTGACTCCTTCATACCAACTAAGTTGATCAATGAAAATGAGTAGTGCATTGTACATTTTGTAATAATACTTAGACAGAAGTGATAAAATGAGGTTTCATGATAGTAATGTGGGCAGATCCACTGCCTATCACATGCTAACAGTAACAAATGGAGCTTATGATGTGGGGAGCAAACACCTTTTCGGTTGGTTAAAAGAAGTCAGCGGTTAACAGAACTGACCAAAAGAGGTCCACCTCATATGTGTTTCATGAATCCTTGTTTCCTTATCCTCATCTTCACTACTGTACAGCCAATGGGTATAATCGACCATAGCACTGGAGTATACAACATTTGACTGTTAGCATCCCTGCTCACAATTTGCTTCCAATGCCACACTGCAGTTAGCCCTCAATCTGAGATGAAGCAAAGATGACATGAAAACACCAGTACCAGCTCATAAGTATGTGAGAACAGCTTTGTATACGTAAACAATTTTCATGTATAAAAAATTAAATAAGCAAGTTAGTTTTTTTCTCTATTATAATAAGGTAAGCAATGCTTACCTTGGCTGCCCTGTGATCCCTATTAGAGTATGTCAACAGGACAGGCAGCAATTTTAATCCAATGCAGGGAAAACAGGTACAGAAGCAGCTGAAGCTATGTTGGTGAGGAACTAATCACAAAACAGATTAAATCACATCAGAGTACTATTTTTATTGCCCGTTTTTATCTTTTTTTCTGGAGATGACCTGTCATGATGGTAGCCCAGCAGTGTGATGTTGGGGAGTGGAGATACATACTTTTCATGACAGCCTACAATTAAATTGTGGCGAAGAAAAAAGCAGTTGCGTATTTGGGGAAAAAAAAGACCAAAACTATGTAAATGACATATGCTGACGAGTCCCCTGTTATTCATTTGAGACACAGTGAAGTGTCACTTTTATGTTCAAATTTGACTTCTTTGTTTGCTTAACAATTTCACATGATTCTGTGAGGGAGTGTTCCAATCAACATGCAAGCAATTCTATGACTTTCAATATTGCGTCTAAGGCCATGTTAAGCCTTGTTAGTGTGAGATTAAAAAAAAAAAAATCATAACTGCTCTGTGATGAAAAGAAATGCCATCTGAAAATGTGTGTTTAAAAAGAAGCAGAATTTGCACTTTGATTAACCTGCTCCACCCTGGCAGTTCAGGTGATCCGGTTTAAAAGAACTGAATAGGAGCAGCCCATCCTTCATTCCAGACAGTTTTAAGCAGTGTCACTCATTTCCAGAGCACTCATAAAGGCACAAAAAATCACATAATATTACGATCCATGAGGATTTAATCAAGCCTCGGTGGTACATAAATTCTCACCTTCTAAATGTCCACCCTTTCACAGTGACCTCAGTCTGCCGTAATGCCAGCCCTCAGCCCTCAGAGACTGCACTGGCAGACCAAAGACTATGTGCTACTGCACTGAGAGAACATCTGCCATTCAAGTGGTACATTCCTCTCCCATACACACAGAAATTAATCTGTTCCTCAACTTATTTTTAGATGTTACTTGCTGAAAGTTGAATGGAAAATCTGAAGCTCATTGCCATCAACAAACAGTGTAGCAATGTTATACATATGTTAGTATATTTTCCCCTTCATTGTTGGTAGTGCAAAGAAGTGATAACTGTACAATAACTTTATTTGCATGCATTAAAAATATTCATTGTTCTGCTATTTCATCGATTCAGTTTCTGTTGTATTTATCGATGTTTTATGTTTTTAAATTATATAGTTTTAGACTGTTGTTGAGATATTATTTCACAATAAAACACTGTATGTCTGTAGGACATCATTATTTACTGTCTTCAAATAATGATATTCCAATATAACTCTTTCTACAAAATGAAATTAGCATTGTGAAATGTGCACTGACAGATGTAGAATGGTGCAAAGCAGAAATATACGAAGAATGACAGATTCCTTAGGCTGTATGTAAAAATCTGTGAAATGTGGATGGAGGTCCTACTGCCACACTGGGTCTTTGGTAAAGACGATTTGAGTCAGCATGCCGTCTGGTGCTCGCGATGAACATGTGCACTATGCAATCGAGCAAAATTAACTTCAACTGTAAAAACGTCTTATTTCACTCCCCAATTATACCCAGACTACGTGGCAATCCGGCAGCTTTGGTACACTGGATAAACAAAAGGGTTTGTTTAAATAAAAAAAAAGAAGGGAGAGAAAGTGTGGGCCATTTTGCTGGATGAAAATGTAGAATTTGTCACAGGCTGTTTTTCAAGGATTTGAATAAGAGGCAGCTACAATGAGCAGAGTGACACATCAATAGAGACAAGACGGCTTCATCCTTGGCCACGTGCCCGCAACACGAAGGATGACTCCATCTACGACATACACTGCGTTGCCCTGTTGAGCAAGCACTCTCTTCCCCCCCAAACTTAAGTGGTTTTGACAAGTAAGTCGTCTATAGCCATTCCACAGTGCTATCCTTTCATTTGCATTCTCATTAGTATAATGTGATTTTACAAAGTGGAAAGTGGAAGTGCTCGCCACATTGTAGAAGCACTGAACTCTATTCTGGGTTGACAATCCAATGCGCTCCGACAGTGGATGCGGCGCGAGATCCATGATTGGCGTTTTAACCAAGTGTAAGTGAATCGTGAATACCAACATCATTTTTCAAATCATAGCAATAAAGATTCTGCTCCCATTTTCCCTTCCTCGCGCACAACTAAAGCGAAGGAGGCAGTACTCAAAGAGGGCTCTTTAATGTGACGGCAACACAACAAAACACACACTCGTAGAATGTAGAGAAGCTCTCATTTTTTGCCCCACATTGTAGCGAAAATATTTGCTTAACCTTTAATCTGCTCTGCCGCTATGTGTCTTTTTTTATTTCAGTAAATATGTGTTGTTGTTAGGAGGCCCTTGGACCAAATGAAACAATAAGCAGAAATCTAGGGTGCTCTTAGCAAGCCATAGCTAGGCTAAATGTTATTTATCTAAACACTGACACTGTCTGGGTACCCCCCCCACCCCCAGTACTCAAGGTGACAGATTGATGAAGACCTGTCCATCAAGCATACTGGAGCCAAGGTGTGTTAACAGTGCCTTTCAGGAATCCCCTCAACCACTGCCCCACCCTACACCTTTCCTGCAATGTGGGTCAACTGAAGGTCCCACTCTGCTGTGATAATTGACCTCAGAACTCAGCTTTCAATAGACACAAGAAGGAGAAAACAGTCTTTTAGAGACTGACAGCATAATGATACGATGACATAAGACTTGACTGGCAGTGCAGACACTGAAAGACAATAGATGGTGACAAAAATGTCATTTTTTGAGAAAGAAATATGATGTTTCTGAATGCTTATTATGATGAAACATTAATGCCCTAATTACATGAACATTATGCTAATATTCTGAAAATTCAGTGATAGCATCATCAGTGTTGGTTGATATATAGTTTCAGCAATGAATCCAGTGTTTTTCTCATAGCATTGTGAGATTGTGAGTTGTTTGGCAATGTTTTGCATGTCAGTGTTTGGTTTCCATGCATCATGCAGTCTCAATAAAATGGTCCCTGACTTTGGATGCCTGATTTTTCCTGTTTTTTCAATGAAAACACAACTTGTACTTCTCTTTATAATTATTATAAGTAGTAGTAGTAGTAATAGTAGTGGTAGTAGTAGTATTGCTGCTTCTGCTGAACCTTTGAAGAAAGAAAACCTTTTGCATTTATTAGGGAGTCACATTTTAGGACTGATGTAGATAGATTTGTGGATTATACGTTGAGTAACTTTTTGGTGGTTGTTTCTGTTGAAACTACTTGGCGTGTTTTTTCACATCACATTACTGCTTCAAGACAAGCACATCGTTGAAGTTTTAATGTGCTGTCATACTGAGTAATTCCAAAATTAATTAGGAGGGACATTTCACAAATAAAGTTAATTTATATTGTCTGCTAAGTTGATGTTAAAGCATTCATGGTTGTATGTCTCCCAATGTAAATACAACAATGAGCCTCATCAACCTGATATTTGCTCACTCCTCCCAGTTGCTCAAAGTTGGGGTGGGATTCCCACAGTTGTGACTTCGCTAATCAGCAGCTGACAGCTTGCATGGGTACGATACAAGGAGCAGTGTCAGTGTTATGATCAAATATGAAATACTGCTGCCAACCAATAATTGCCGACACCTCCCTCAACATGTTGCCGCTATCTTGCAAATTCTAGTTCATTGCATTCGGCATTGAGCCACCAGCCAGATTTAGGTTGTTTTCGATGGAGTCTCTCAAAAGTATGGGGACATGTTAGGGTTACATTTTTACTTAAAGAGAAAAAAAAACTATTGCTACAGCGCTTGATATGAAATCTTAGCAGCTGCTTGGTTTGTTAAATATAGAGAAAAGTCCTTTCAGACACATTTTCAGGCAAGTACGATCAAGGGCTCTGAGGAATATTGGACACTTCAGTGTCCCTATCTGCTCATCACAACATTGTTGGCCAACTCTTCTCATTGACATGTCTCTGTCTTACTAAAGTGAGGAATCTGGGGAGTCAGTGGAGGTAGCTTGTGACTTTATAGCATTGGTAACTGGCTAGTAGTTTGTTAGCAAGTTTATGGAAACAAAATTCTTTTTTGTCCCATGAATTTGTGTTGTTATGTTATACAGTATATTTTACATGAATAAATATGGTTAGCAAGCAAGCAAGCAAGAGATTGTGAGACAAAACAGCAAAGAACAGTCCCAGTGTGTAGTCCGTGATAAGCAAGGGCTAGTGGGTGAGCTCTCTCCTTCCAAGAGACACAAGGACTACAATCACCTGTGGATCTGCTGCCAGTCATTGCAGGGGGTCAGTCATCCCTACTGTTGAGTCAGCATGGTGGGTCTGCTTTGTGTCAGCTGTGAAAGGTCCCTTGGTGAAGTTAGGGACACTTAGGTCATCTAAACTCTCTTTTTTTACCCCGAGTGGAAGTGCTCATTTTGTTAGGCAGAAATAACCACAAATGACTGCTGAAAAAAAGAGGATGAGTACATTTGAAGAGTTTCATCTTGCCAATGACGTTTTTGGCAAAAGGAAAATGTGACTGTCTATTTGAAAAGGAGGGGAGGATCCCAAAGAGCTACAGGTTTTGTGGGGTAAATGATCAGACCAACACTACGCAGCATCAGAAAGATCAGCCTGCAGTTTCTGATTGTCGTCAACCCAGAGGTCCAGCCATGGCTCAAAGAGCACAATCCCGCCATGTCAAAGCAGCCAGTATAACTGGCAAAGACCCTCTTCACAGCACATTGAGTTTCCACAGGGCCCCACTCATTAGTGGCCAGTGTAACTGTGGGTGATGTGGATTTAAAGGCTGCACTGTCTAATGGCTCCACGAGGTACACTCAAACCACAGGGCCTGGCACTGTCATATGGCCTCTAAGAGAGTGCACTAAAGAAGGCACCATCATCTGCCATAATTGTGGTGTGACTTCAAATTGGTTTGGGGGGGCGGGAGGGTGGCTAGTGTCCAGTGCTGAACGTAACTGTCACCCCGCTGTGCTTTGTGCATCAGTCAGAATAGAGCTGTTTAGAGCAGATGCCGAAGAAAGACATTGTAGTGACAATTGTAGGTACATTTTTGTGAGCACAACTTGACTTAGCTAAGGGTAGAGGTCCTGCAAAAAGTGAGGGAAAAGTAGTAAAATAGAAAAAAGCTTCTCTGTAGGGAGAAAGTTGGAGGGAATGGCTTATTGTTCAACTCACTATTAGTATTGAAAGACAGACCTATTTACTTACTTTACCGAGCCATAAAACATACAGCTTGTGGGATGCTTCATGAAACCAAAAAAATAGCTTGAGCTAGTATATGCTGTCAGTGAATCAAAGATTTGAAGTGATCGATGAATTTCACTACAAAAACGGAAATATTTTTGGGTTCAAGGAAGCTAATGACTAACAGATTCTCAGTCCTCCACTTAGTATGGCATATCACATTGTCCCATCACTTGTTGTTAGTAAGAGTAGTGGCATAAGCATTTAGTTAAAGTGCAGGGCATTGAGATTGCTAAGAGTTCACTATATCTTGTAACTATCCTTTCTTGACAGTAAGCTGTAAGCCATACTGAGTATTGGCAAGTTCCAAAGACAGAGCACCAGCTAAGTCTTTATTTAAAAAAGGTTAAAAATGAGGGTGTTATAGACCATGTGTCTGTTGCTGATAATGACTCATCTGTGGTGGAGAACGTGCCTCTAGATTGGCTTAACAGAGCAAGTGTATGGCAAGCATGGGAAAGAGCAAAACTATCGCTGGAGTACCAGCATGAGTTTATTGACTTTACAAATGTATAGAGGTGTGTAACAACAAAAATCATGTCCTGAGTGATAGCTGACAGCAGTGAGGAAGACCATGATTCTGATTGATGGCAAAGATGTGGAGGGCTGATCCCCCGGAAAACGGCCTGAAGTACAATGAATAAGCCAGTAAGAATCAAAAGAACATTTTCCAAGTTAGCCAGCTGAACATGTGTGCACTCAAGTGAGAATCTGCTTAAATGATAATTGTGTGTTTAAATAAATTTAGTTAGCAGCACAGCATTAGCCAGCCGTAACTTAAGCTGCCATGCCACCTTAAGCAGGTAGGTACAGTTGATACAGCTACAGTTTGACATTTGATAGTGATCAATTGCAGAAAATGTACTGTAACAAAAACAAGATCTTGTACTCCGATTGGTAGTGCAGTCCACAGAATCATTCAGAGTTTACCCAGTATGGCAACAATGAGGACGGTCCATTACTCATTGAGTTAGTGAGACTGTCGTTTCATCCCCAGCATCTCTGGTATCAGCAGTAGTTATTAATCTGAACAAAAGTCGACGAAAAGAGGTATAAAAACCAGTGTGAGGCTGCATTCCAGCATCTGGAGAATGGTTTATGTCAATTGGTAGTACCTCAGAGCTCAGACTTTAATTTACAATTGACTGTGTAGGCTTAATACTTCTGGTGTCAGACTAGGGGGCTACGTTGCTGCAGGGTAAAGTGAAGGACCAGAGTCTTTTAAAGAACGTGAGTCATAAAGTTTTCCCCCGGGAGGTGAAGTGAGCTACTCCACTCAGGATAAAGACGGGGGGCCCAGCACTTTAACAGGCTTTGGACAGTTGGTAGACAAAGCCTTTATTCTGCAGTAGGATCCCCTGGCCTTACAGGAGCCCCACTGGATGTGAGACCCAGAGCACCCACAGCACCCGCTGGTGATCGCTCCAGTCTGAGGGGAGGTACAGGGCAAAGAGCCAGGATGTCATCGCTGATTTCCTGTGCATTATTCTGAGGTATAATATCCCTTAGGGCTGAGGTGTGTGATCATACAGATCATACAGAACTCCATTGACACTTCAAGCTGTACTACATATTTAACTTTCTCACATGAATATTACAACATTTAGCAGCACAAGGAAGTGAGAAAAAATACCTGAGATATTATTCAATCCTAAGGAATATAATATAATATGAAACAATTAGGAGATGAACTATTGTTAAACTCTTCATGACATTTTTTTTTTAATTTTCTACTCACACTAAATATATCCTCATATTCTTGTTACTGTACACACATTTTTGGTGTCATCATTTAATACATCCATGCTATTAGTGGATTCATTTTTGTTTAATGTTTCTTTTTTGTTTACTTAAAATATGTCTCACTATTTCTCAAAGGTGGATTGCAGACTTAGCCAGCTAACTTTTATAAACATTGTGCTGCAACTTTAAGTTTCAGTTTAATTCAACAATTACAGAATTGGACCTTAAAAAAGACTAACTCAGAATTGTCCTGAAAACTGTGTAAACTGATATCATCCCAATGATATCATCTCCATTGTAAAAAGTCAGAAAACTTCTCTGCACCTAGAAAACCTCTGTACTTAGTTTGGACAATTCTGCAATGAAGTAACATGCTACAACTGTAGATGGCTGAACTCATACAATGGGGTATGTGAACACTTTCTTACCCTGATGACTGAGCAGCCTCAAATATTGTTGTTCTCTGCAGTGCAGCAGCATATTACAATTGAGTTGTTACAATGATTAAATCAATTAAAAAATAAATACATATGTATCGCTGAAATTCATTGGGTTTTTTTAACAATTTGTCTACAACACAGCATTACTTTTGGTGCATTTGTCTATTTACCTATAAGTCTATCCATCCATCCACCCATCTACCTGTTTCCTTTTTTTAATTGTATTATTTGACCTTTTTAAAAATGTTCTGTCCCTAAGAGAAGCAGGGTGAGAAACACTGAAATCTGTATTTAGCCCGCTCACAAGCCTAGTATATGAATTCCTTTAGCAAGGTCAAATCTTAAGGTGATTCAAAATGAGATATATTTAAAATTTTAAGGTGATGATTTAAGAAAGAGCCAGTCCAATTATGACATATTTTCCTTTCCTGAGGTGATATCATTTTTATATGTGTGACTTAAATACCTGAACTCTCCTGTTCGATTTAACCAGCCAGCTACCTCTGTGAAGCTACACCTGAAATGGGTACATTTAAAGTAACCTACAAAGGGTCATGGTAATGTTTCTGTTTTGGTCTCAGTAAGAATTATGTTTAATGTTAGTAATCCTCACATTTTTTTACAGCTCAGCTTCATGAAATAATTGCAGTGTACCAAACATGTTATATAAAATGACATTAAAACCTCAGTCTCAGAGTTCCAGTAACTAATGTCCTATCTTGTCCCTCCTCAATTTGTCTTGGAACAGAAAAGTATATTTCATATAGAGACTGTATATTTTTCAGATGCACTTTATTTTGCCACTTGGCATGGGGCACTGAGGTATGATAAACATAAATGCATTATCATAAGAGAGAAAGTAACTTCTTTGGGAAATCATACACAAATCATACATATTTAGAAATCTCTAAATATGGTGACAAGTCAGAAATTACTTTAGCAAATGAATGCACCTAAGCTTCAACAGAAAATGCCTACAAAAGTTCCAAAGAGTTACTATGCCAGGGCAGGCATTTCCTCCCTTGCACCCAATGTGGACTTCATTCCTTATGCCAAGCTTAAATTAAATATTAGATATGTCAGGGCAAGCAGCTGCAAGGGGTGAAAATTGTGCCTGCTTGATGAATCCACCCCAAGCATGCAGCTTACTTTGCTTTTGTTGCTGGAGTACAAATTGGTGATATTTCAGGGTGCTTGTTACTTATAGTGAAGTATGGTTGAGAATTAAGGAATAAGTTACTTTGAGCAACAGTAAATTTGTTATGCATATGGAATTTTGTACCTATATTTGTCAATGCCATGGTAGCAAAACTTGTTATTCAGGCATTGATAAATAGACAAAAGGTTGCATTGTGCTTCTCATTAAAAGAAAAGCGCCCCTTGAGTCACTAAAATCATAATATTTATGTGCAACTCCTTGGTCAGTAGTAGAGCAGTGCAAGTAGCATTTCATAATTTATTTGCGATTAGTTTGAATTTATTGTCTTATTTTCATCAGAATTAGCGCACTGAATAACATTATGTTTGGCTATGTGGGGGGAAAGAAAACACTCGCTGATGGACAGCAATGAATTGGACAACTGCCTCTGCGGCACTGCTGGGAAACAGAGCATGATCAATTATTTCAATTGTAACATTTCTATTATTGGTATTATTATTTCTGTATTATTATGTTGTCATTATTATGGCATTGGTATTATTTCCATTGTTCATGCAGTTGCAACATAGACCTGCAAACTGTGGGCCTTTAATTTAGTTGCACACCACCTGTCAGTTTGGTTTGAACATTCCTACAACCAGTTGCAATATATTTCCTGTAAGAAAGCATAGACTGGGTCCATCACTCGTCTCTGATTTGATTTGAACACAATCTGTGTTTCCTCCATCTGTACTCATGAGGGAAACAGATAGAGGCTAAGTGAAAGGATTGAATACACTCATCCATTTGTTCTGAGACCTTGCACCTTGTTATGCAACCTTGCAAGACATGCACCTGCAAAGTTAACGGATGGTGACTAGGACTCTGCCCTCTTGACATTTCAGTCAGCTTGGAGCTGTACATCTCAAAAAAAGTTTTTTTTTTTTTTCCATTTTTTTTCTCCCTCTGGTGAGAGGCAAAAGAACGAACACAAGTAAATGAGTTGCTGAATAAAGCAGGAACAACTATTGAAAGGTGGTAATATTTTATATTCAGTGACAGTGCCCCCGAACGCCACTTGAAATAAAAGTGATAGGAAAAATAAATAATTTAGGCAAATGCATTCTGTCTGCCATTTCAGGAAGGCCCACCTGACTGGTGTTTCGGTAGTAAGAGCACCCTGGGAAGGCCAGAAACACAAAGTGATAAATAATTCACAGCATCTCTGAGCCCTGTGACTTACAAAGCCATTACTATGTTTAATAATGACTAATCCAGATTTGAAAGCAAGCGTTGGAAGAACAGATCGGCTTATCATCAGAATTCACTTCCTTTTACTTCAGCTCTGTTTTGCGCACTGATTCGGCCATCTCCGGGCCTCGATAATGCTGCTGATGACCCTCTCAAGTGTACTGTATATTCAAAAGAATGAAGATGTGAGAAAGCAGATGATTATGCATTATGCATATGCTCGCAGATATTTCCTACCCCCACCAATAACTTTAACAGTTAGTGCCAGCTTACTTACAATGAACATCTTGTTGTTTCTCATCGGTGTCCAAACAAACAATTGTAGTGCACTGATCTACAGCATACATGTCCCTTTCTCCACCAGGAAAAAAGAAAAGAAAAAAAAAACATTTAAACGATTCTTGAATGCGTTTCACGTCCTCATATATGGCTGCTGGTGCCTTCAAATATTAGCAGTTAGGCTCGCATTCTGCTGATTTAAGGAATAGGAAAGGATGTTGGGTATTCCGCTTGCGATAGTGTATCCACAGTGTGGCCAGGGTGAGAGTTAGAACAGCTGGACTGGTGTACAGCTGGGTGTTCAGTTTAAAGTAACCACACAGTTACTGAGACAAGACCCCTGGGCTTCTGTTACTGACAAAGCAAGGGGAAGATACAAATCAACTAACAAAAATACTTATATATAAACTCAAAAATGAACACATAGCTTTAGCTGATCAAATTTGACTTTTTTGGCAATTTGAATAAATTAATAACTAGACAACATTGATAGTCACTCATCATTGTTCATATATGGATGTTTTTTTTGTTTTATATGCTTATAACATTCATATGTTGTGTTCAATAATCAAGCTCTACTGAAAAAAGAAATAGATATTACTCTGAAAATACATAAACAAACTAAAAATGCAATCAACAATACTTTCATACTCAGTTTTATTTTATTGTATGGAGTATATTGTAATTTTAAATTCATTGTTTTTTACAGGCACGCCTTGTTTAAATATAGATTGCATAAAAAAAACTGCATAATGCATAATATGAAGGTGATATTCATTTCTCTTAAAGTCTAATGTTTGTAAAAATGTTTCTATGATTTTTTTTTGTTCTTAAACTATTTTAATTGGTATTGTGTTATACGATAAATTTATGAATTTTCATCAGAAATATACAATTATTTGTTAGTCTCAATTATGTGTTAATGAAATGTGTAGGAGCTAGATACCATTCACAGTTTGAAATGATGGTTAATTATAAAGCACAATGTCAATCAAATGAATGTGTAAGTTTGACTCATGAAAATGAGTACATTTTAAATTTAAATTATAACGGTTCAGTACACTTGTGTGTAAATCCCATGGATATACTATTCACCTGCTATGAGTATATACTAATTAAGAGCATAACATCACACCAGGTTCAAGACTATGCAATTACAGGGAACTGAATGTGCTAAAAATTACATTATAAACATATAATGAGAATTAATTTATTTTATAGTCTCCTCCTGTGACATTTTCCTGAAGCTAAAAATGAGTAAAAACACAAACACCAAAACTATTTTTATACTTTTTCTTTCTCTTTGAAAACCATTTCTATGTTGTGAACATTTAGGACAATTAATAAATTAAACCTACATTTATTTTTATATAATCAAAAATAGTTTAATAAATTTGCACTTTATACTAATATACTAATATAGCAATGTAGCATATGAAATATAGCATTTAATTATGAAACTGGACATGAATTGTTACATTTTTTCTCTTTGGAATGAATTGTATTTGTTTTGAACACAATTTAGAATAGCAAATTAATTTTCAAAGCTGAACTTAGTCAATTAAAGCAGTATATACCATTAACACGTATTTATGTGCTTATCTTTCTTAAAGTTATCCTGTTTTTACCACAACAGATGCGATCCACTCTAGTAATGTCTACGCAGCACCTGTTTAGCATATGCAGACCAGCCCAGTCAAACTTGAGTGAGGGTGAAATTATTACTATACACTGTGAGAGAAAGAGAGGGCAGATATCCCTTAGCATATAAATAAACCAATTCATCACAGGCTTTTCTACAAGAATAAACACTAATTTTCCTGACCGTGACCCTGACAAATGGCTGCGAGCCCTACTTCTGAAAGTGTGGTCATCTCTAGCAAGGCCAGCCAGAGAGCTCTCCACTTTCTTGCTCCGTGAGGCTAATAAACAGCTCATGTCAAAAGTGTTGTCAGTCCATTCTTTGCTTGTTTGGGTTCATCTCAACTGGAGAAGAGGCTGA